>JAQQSW010000281.1:0-34675 GCA_028646575.1 Pseudocheirus occidentalis
TCAAAACCTTGTGGAAACGAATGATGTAACCAAGAAAATAAATTAAAATTAAAAAAAAAAAGACAGATCACCCGTTCTTAGTATTGGGTCTTTTCCACTTAACAAACCTTGCTTCCACACTTTGTTAAATACCCACAACAGAAATTCTTTAACTTAATGGTTATCAAATATCTAAAAGCCAACCTCTAATTTCCTTTTAAAGTAGGTCTTAAAAGGAAGACAGTCCATGCTGCTCTTCTTATAGGAGGCATTTACTGGAAGTCACAAAATCTCTACTGATCTCAATTAGCTACAACTCAGTTCTTAAGTTTCTCTGATGGGGTGCTGGGGTGCCTTTGTAATTTTGTTTGCAACATTGTTGTCACTTCAGTCTGTAAAAATCTCACTTCTGTTCAGTTACCTGTGTCTGTAACATCAGCCTGTGCAATTAAGTTGCAAAAGTCACACTTCCCCCCAGCCATAAAGCATTAACTCTGCCTCTCCCCTTCCCCCAGCCTAAAAGCATTTTCCCTGAAACCATTAACTCTGCCAGCTATAACTATCCTTGCTTGGTATAATAACAAGCCATACCTATGAATCTTTCAAAAGCATTCTATAAACAAATCCTTAGTTAGAGAAATGTATACCTTCTTTGTTCTAGTGGCCAGCTGCAAACTTGGAATCTTTAAATGCATTATCAATAAGGTAACTCTTCACAATTAGACACAAACTGAATCCCCAATTAGCCTAGCTTCCTAACATCCATCTTGTCAGACTAACAGACTGGGCACCTCTCACTCAGAATTGACCAGTGGCTGACTCAGTGATGTTTCAAGGCAAAAACCACACCTCCTAATAGCCCCCCCTCAGGCTTTCTCCCAGTGAATTATGGGCAATACCCCTGGGCAGTTGATATAAAGAGTGCATGTCCCTTTAAGCACTGACCACTTCTTAACTCCTCCCAAATCCCTCCTTTACACACCTAGTTAGCATAATGTCTATCAGATTTATGGTTTTATTAATATATAGTCAGTATCCTTAATTTCTGCAGGTTGCAGGCTTTTTCTGACATTCCCCTGCCTGCTGAAAAGCATAATAAGCTTTTACAAATTTGCCAAGAGAGCTTGGACCTGGTAATTCTTTCAGACTAAGAACCCTCAAAGGATTTCCTAGAAATCCATTCCCTCTCACTCTTTTCATCTCCACCTGTGAAATGGCAACATAGAAAAGTTGCCTTCATTTCAAGGTGCCTTCATTTAAAGGAAACAGATTAATTAAAAATGATTGTAAGACCCCCTCTAGGTATGAGTCTTGGTAGTGTGTCATCATAACAGTTCTTAAAATTCTCAAAATAATTGCAAACTATTACCAATGTGATGTATGAAAAGTCTGAGAGACATAATTTCCAGGTAATTAATAATATATTTTATTAATTTGGCTAGCAGATAATTAATAAAATCATAGTCATTTGCCTTTCTCTTGGAAACCAAAGATGAATCATGGAAGCTGTTCAATGTTTAGTTTTCCCAACAGCAGAAATCAACTCTGATTGGTTAACAATTAATGAGAGAATGGATATTATAATGAAAGGTGGGCTTATTCTAATGAGGGTACAAGTCTTTGATCATGCTACTCTTGGACTAAGAAAGCGAGCTCCCCAGGCCTGACTAAGTAGAACACAATGGATCAGAATTCCCCTAGGTTAGATTCTCTTTCTAAGGTCTTCTAGTTGGGCAGGGTGAGAAGCATGTACCCAGATGATTTGGGCAATATTATCTATCACAAGGATTCACAAAGACGAGGCTTTGAAGGAATAGGAAGGGAAAAAGCCCTGGATCTCCCCAATAATGAATAATCATTTCTCTCACCAACCAAAAGAAAGAATGCTCCAAATCACTAATGGTTAAAAAAAAAATGCAATCAAAACAATCCTGAGAGTTTACCTCACACTCAGTAAACTGGCAAAATTGACAAAAGTTGGGAATGATCAATGATGGAGAGATTGTGGGAAGACAGGTACACCAGAGAATTGTTGGAGCTGTGAATCAGTACCACCATTCTGGAAAGAATTTGGAACTGGGTAAATAAAATGACTAAAATGTCCACATCCTTTGACTTATAGATTCTTCTTCTAGGCTCATACTCTAAGGAGACCATTGATAAGAAGAAAATCCCTGTATACACCAAATGTTTATTTTGTAATATCAAAGACCTAGAAACAAAGTAGATGCTCATCAATTTGGGGAACAACTAAATAAACTGTGGTACAGAAATATAATGAAATATTACTAAGTTGTAAGAAATGCTGAATGTGATGAATATAAAAAAGTATGGGAAGATCTACATAAACCTGTGCAGAGCCAGGAAAACAATACATACAGTGTCTACAATAACGTAAACAGAAAGAACAACCAACCAAAAAAATCACAAGTGAATGTTGCAGACTTCTGGGTTACATGCGTAACAAGATGGATGACTAGACATTTTCTCCATTTTCTACAATCTCTCAAAATTATGCACCAAAGATAAAGCAACTTCAGCTATTTCCATAGTCTAGGTTCAGGGCTCCTTAAATTTTTTCCACTCATGACCCCTCCAGTGCTTCTTAAATTGTGGGTTGCACATATGGGGTCCCACAGTTTAAGAAGCACTAGAGGACAACCAGAATCCAAAAACAGGTAAAAACAAAAAATAACCATAGGAACTGATGCTTACTGATCCTGAGCTTACTCAGTACCCCTCCTTTGCCTTCCACACTACTGGCAATGAAGCTGCTGCACTAGCCTACCCAATGATACAACACAGTTTTACACCTGCATCCTGTTCTCCCCTCCTTTCCAGTATCATAGAGATCCTGACTTCAGGCTGTAGAAGTTTGCTCAGATCTCAAAAACCAACTTGGCCATAGCCCTTTAAGAGTAAAAGTTTGCCAGAACCTACAACCCAGAAACACCAGTATCTAAACTGCTGGTACCAGGAAAAGCATGTTCTGTGCTGCTGGTGCCAGGCCAGAGAACTAAGGAATAGAGAGAGTGGGACAGGTCATCAGCCCATGATACTCTGCTTGTGGGGAACTGGGCTGCACTCCACCAAGCCCATGGGAAAGAGCACAGCGCCCAACTGGGGCTATTTCTGACCACCCAAAAGTCAACTGAGGCAGAGACCTAGGTTGGTGAACCATTCATTGCCTGGTATGGAAGTAGGTTGAAACACTTTAAGATTGAGTCCCCCAGAAAGCCACAATCAGAGAAGTGGGAGTCAGAAAATGAACTACAAGGAAAATAAGTTGGGTGGGGGGCAAAAGATGAGGGAAAGACTAAAAGAATAAAAGTTTTCAGGAAATCACAAAGACTTTAAACATAAACAGACAAATCGACAAGAAAAACAGTAACAGAAGGAAATAAGACCTCCAGTTCTAGTGAATGAGTTTAGGCATTTATGAATAAATACTTTAAAATTAAAGAAACTGAAACAGGGGGCCTTGTACAATTGAGAGTCATGGAACCACAACATGATATACCTGATAAGTTTAATAGAGAAATGAAAATGATGAGAGCAGAATTTATGGCCTACACAGCAAAAATAATGAGCAGAACTGAAAAGCTAGAATCTGCAGTGTTAAGACTCATCAAAGAAACAAGAAAGAACAATAAACTGGGAATGCAAATAAACAGAAATGGAGTACAATCTAGAAGAGAAGCAAAAAACAAAAACATTGAAAGAAAATATGCTCACTTTGCAAGTAAAATATATGGGCCTCAAAAAGAGGATTCATAGATAACAGCCTAAGGATGACAGATCTTAACACAATAATGAAATTAGAAAGAGAAGAGAACTTCCCAGGACTTCTGAACATAGAAAATGAAATCTCAATTGAAAGAATTCACAGATCACCTCTAGGAAAAAACCCCAAGGCTGCAAACTCCTAGACACATAGTAATTAAATTTGACAACTGAAGTCAGAAACAACAAATTTTGCAAGCCATCAGGAGAAAGACTGTCAAATAAAACGAGAAGGATACTCTAATAACACAAGATTATTCTGTATCCACTTGATAAAAAAAGAGGGAATGGAATAATGTGTTCAGAAGTTCAGGGTGACCTAGCCTTCAAATCTGAGCTTAACTATACAGGACAAAAAATGGAGGTTATTGGGCAGCTAGTTGGCTCAGCGAATCCTCAGACACTTAACCCTTACTAGCTGTGTGACCTTAGGCAAGTCACTTAACCCCAACTGCCCTGCCTTCCCCCCTCCAAAAAGACCAAAAAAAAATATGGAGGTTATAATAAAGAAGAGTTTGAAATAGTTTTCAAGCACTGTCTTGGCAATGCCTCGCCTATAGGTGAATGTTTCTTTTGGGGTACCACATTACAACCTGGGAGCTTACAGTAAAGGAGGAAGGGGAGCAGGAAGATTAGAGAGGAGTGATGTGCTGGGGTCAAATCAAGGGCTAGCAAGGAGGGGAAGGTGACTTCAGTGGTCTCTGAACGAGAAAAGCCTACAAGGGAGTGGGAAAGAAGGAGGAAGGAGGGAACAATGAAGAAAGAAAAAAGGGGATATCACTTTGCAGGTGGGAAGAGGTTCACTCCAATGAGTGGAAAGAGGTGAGACTCTCCAGCTGGATGAAGCCTGGGGCATTTTGGTGCCTGCAAAAAATCTACTTGTCTTGGGAGGGCGGGAGGTGGAACCCCTGGGGCAACTGGCAAGCACCTGAAGGAGTAGGAGAACATGGACACACAGAGTAGATTTAAAAAAATAAAGGTTGACCAGAGAGGCTATACATCAGTGGAGGGGTTGGTGTACCATGGGGCAGTGTCCTCTCTGACACCTGCAATAATTGACATATTTCTATGGGGGAGGCACAAAGGAAAAAGATAATTTGTAGGGTCAAAGTAAGCTCTAGAAGCTATTTTGATTGTATAGAGAATATAGAGAAATGAGAGACCATATGATCAGAGGGTTCATGAATCAGAGAAAATAGAAAAGAGTAAGAGAAATTCTTTTTGGAAAGGGGTACCAAAAATGAAATGAGAAACCTAATGAACAAGACTAATTGAAGAGGTGGAAAGGGAGGGGAAATCTATTTGACTAACAAGAAAGAAGAAGGGGTAGAAAGATATAACCAGATAAAAGTAGAAGAGAGGAACAAATAAACAAAATCTCAAAAGGAAAAGGGTAATAAATGAGAAGAGGAGATTGGAGGGAGGGGAAAAGAGTCAGTGGGAACAGACTTACCTTAAAAAAAAGGCTAAAAATAATTGAAGGAATACAACACTGTTTACAACAGAAAAGCAGGAAAAATCATAACTTAACCCGCCCAGCCCCCAACTTTAGAGAAAATGAAATCCTACAGTTTGTTGCTTGCAAGAAACATACTTAAAAAACAAAGAGACAAAATAAAACTAAGGGGATGAATACAGAGAAGCATCGAAAGATGTATATGAACTGATGGGAACACATGGGATGCTCATGCATTTATACCTTTGCAAAGGGGTGGGATGGGTATCTTCATTATCACTTATTTCAAGTCATGATTATTCTTTGTAATTTTGCAACATTTACTTTTTTAAAAGATGTTTTATTGATTTTTCTTTCTTTTATGACCATAGTATCTTATTGATTTTTCCTTCTTTTTCTCCTTTTTAGTATTTAAAAAATATTATTAGTTATATATGAGATGACTTTTAGAGAGGGGGTGGGGAGGAGGAATACTGGGGGAAGGAAGAGGAAATTGATAAGAATCCAGTCCTCCTGATTTCTATTATACCAGGATATTTTTTTTTAAAAAAGGCAAAGAAGAAAAAAGTCACTTTGCTCCCTTCTTCCCCCTTCTCTGATTTAATTCTCCAGATCTCTACTTCCTCCAGTCAATCCCTATGAATCCTCTAAGATTTTTACTCTAAAGAGGGGGGTGGGAAGGGAAGCAGGGAGGTGGAGCTGTAGTAGATGGCCTCTAATATACGATCCAATGTTATGGGTTTTTTTTATTTCCTTTTATTAATTGGGACTCAGGGTCATTCTTCCTGCAAATCTTGGTTAACTAAAAGTCTGTCTTAATATTAACTTCACCTGATCAAAACCCATCCTATAGGAGGTGAAAATTTTCTTAGAGTCTTAAACATTCCCCAGAAAAGAAGCCACAGCAACAATCTCAACTGCCCTTTACTCCTTAGTGACATGTAAATTCTTCTCAATCAGTTTATTTGTAAGCCTTCTAAAATGAGTTTAATTTGCAACCTGACTTAGTTTACCTAGGGAGTCTGATGAAGTTTGCTTCCTTAGGAGATGTATGAGATTATGACTGTTTAAGTTTGTTCAGCTATT
Organism: Pseudocheirus occidentalis; assembly: GCA_028646575.1. NCBI lineage: Eukaryota > Metazoa > Chordata > Mammalia > Diprotodontia > Pseudocheiridae > Pseudocheirus > Pseudocheirus occidentalis. The sequence goes on from JAQQSW010000281.1 coordinate 6,305, forward strand.
ATGATGTTGAAGGAAGTATGTGTTATGAATCTGCCTCCTCATTTATGGCTTAAGACGGATGTGCAAGATTGCTGTCTGTAAAAGAATTATTTCTCTGTCGCTGACATAATTTTTCCTTTAAGAAGCTTTGTTAGAATCCTCGTGATGGTTTGGGTTTTCTGAGGCCTAAACCTATGCTTTAGCATAATAACAAAACCTAGGTTTCTACCTCTATAATATCTGCATTGTGGTAAATATATATTTGGCAGCACTTGCCCACCACGAGAACTTGAAGAGGAAATGCTTGTCCTGTAATTGTGACCTAGGGAGGGGTGGGGGAATTCCATATGACCACACTTTGTTTAGCTCATCACTGAGTGACTCTGCTTGCTTTTCCCCCCCAATCTCTTAACTTTTATCACCAGTTTCTGTTTATCTGTGGGATTTTCCAGTACCTATGAGCATAGATATATAGTGGCAACCCAGTAGATCCATATTATCATTAAGGCAGAATATTTTTATTTTTCAAAAGCTAATTAAATTTTGTCAGTGAACAAAAATCTGTTTTCTCTCCCTCCTTCCACTCTCCCTCCCCATTGAAAAAAAGAAAAAGAAAAGAAAACTTTTGTAACAAACACACTTAGTCAAGCAAAAAAAATCCCCACATTGGCCACATGTAAAAATTTTCTCGTTCTGTAGCTAGAATCCAGCCTGTCAGGAGGTGAGGGGTATACTTCATCCCTGGTCCGCTAAAATTTCATTCAGTCACTGCATTGGCCAGATTTCTGAAGTCTTTCAAAGTTGTTTTTACATTGTTGCTCTTACTGTATCAGTTGGTCTTCTGGTTCTGCTCATTTCACTTTGCATTATTTCATTGTTATGGAATTTTTGGTTTCTTTTTATTATTCCTAAAACTTTTCATTAATATGAACCTCGACAGACCAAAATCTGTCCTATGGCATGTGAAAATTTACTTAGAACTTTAAACATTCCTTAGATAAGAAGCCAGAGGAAGAATTTCAACTGTCCCTAACTCTGGTAACATGTAAATTGTCCTCAATCAGCCTATTTGTGAACCTCTAAAAATAATCTGTCATCTGACTTTATTTTTCAAGTTTGAAAAGGTTTGTTTTTTAAATGTAAGAGATTATTACTCTGTTTTAAGGTTGTTCAACTTTTATGACATTGAAGGAAGTATGGGATTATCTATCTTTCCTTTAACTTTTATGACTTAAGAGGAATGTACATTGTGGTTAATACATAAATTGGTAGGAGTTACCTGCTGCAAGAACTCAGAAAGGAGTTACTTCTCCCATATATCATATAAATTTTCCCAGGTTTCCCTGAAACTGTCTCTTTTGTCATTTCTTATGGCATAATAGTATTCTACTACATTCCTATGCAATAATTTATTCTTCTTACTTGATGAGAACCTTCCCCCCTCAGTTTCTAGGGTGTTTTTTTTAACCACTATAAAAAGAGCTGTGATAAATCTTTTGGTATATATGGTCCTTTTCCTCTTTCTTTTATCTCTTTGGAATACAGGCCTACTAGATATATTTTGGGGTCAGAGAATATGTACAATTTAGCAAATTGTTCTAAATAAAGCAGTTCTTTTTCAACGTAAGCTTACTCATCCTTTGAACCTGGAAGAGCTGTTCAAAGCTGAGATGACTAATTTCAAATAATATTTTAAGATTTTATTCCTTTAAAAATGTTTTTTTCTTATCAATGCCTTTTTTCTTGCTCAGGACAAAATATAGATCTGAACAGGGTAGTTTTTTGTTTGGAGTAGAAGCTGTCACGACATTTTGCTCAGTTCCTAAGTACAGCCCAACCTGAGAAAGGTATTTGATTTTCAGCTTTTTCTTCCCCAGTGTAAACTATTTTGATAGGTCTTTCTAGTCCTAATTGAAGTTGCTAGGAGAGGGGAAAGAAAATGTGCCTTGGTATTGTGTTAAGTGCTTTATAAATATTATTTCTTTATTGTTAAATCCCTTCAAGGCTAGGTTCAAGTTCTTCCTTCTTAAGAAACCTTTTCTTATTTTCCCAATTGTTAGTTCCCCCTTTTCTCCCAGAAATTATGTAATAAATTATATAACATATATACTTAGTATTATACATAAAATACAGAATTATGTAACATATATGTGCATTTCTGTTACAGACACTGTATGTTTTATCCTTATTTTTGTACATGTTGTCCTGATAGTAGAATGTTTGCTCCTTGAGATCAGGGACTGCCCTGCTTTTGTTGTATTCCTAGGTGACAGCACTGAATCTAGCAGACGATAGGTCCTTAGTAAACCTTTGTTGATTGATTGGCTAACTTTAGTTCTTTCTGACTAGATTGCTCTATAGCAGTGGTGTTGAGGTTAGTCCTTTGTTCTCAAAGAGGACCATGACATCAGTGTTGAGGTTTAGGGGTGCTGGGACCCCGAAATGGAGACACACGGATCCTGCTGGAATGAATTCAACCCAAGCCTTCTTTCAGCCAAAGAAAAACAAAGTTTATTAAAAATCTGCCATATTGGCTAGACTCTTAAGGAATCTGAGCATTTGTGATGCTTGTATTGACAAACAGGCCAGATTGAATCTGAAGATCTTAATGGAGGCTGAGATGGATCTTACATACAGAAAGACTGTGGGACGGATCTAGGGTTGGCCAAATAGTCTGGGGGTGATTGTGGTCTAGTGGTTAGGATTCGGCGTTCTCACCGCCGCGCGGGTTCAATTCCCGGTCAGGGAACCATAAAAATGAAGAGGAGCCCAAAGCCGGTTAGGGCTGCCTGAAACCCCAAAATACCAACATACCGGGTCCTGCTGAAAGAATTCCACTCAAGTCTTCTCAGCCAAAGAAAAAGTAAAGTTTATTGAAAGTTCAAGTTCACCACGTGGGGTGCTAGGCCATTTAAAGGTGCTCTCGCTGAGCAAAGTCTCTGCTAAGCTATCTCATGGCGCTCTCACTGAGCAAGTCTGTACTAAGCTATCTCATGGCGCTCTCACACCACATGGAGGGAAGATGGGGTTCTATATACAATATGGTTGTGGGAGGAATCTAGGGGTGGTCCAGAGGAGGAGATTGGGGAGGGTCTTCAGGAGGAGTCAGATGAGGTCAGACTCCAGTAATGAGTGGTTCAGGGTGGGAAGTTGCTGGAGGCTACCTGGAGACCATAGACAATGGTGGGCCAGACCAATTCAAGGGTGGGAAACTATTGGAACAAAGCAAGCTAAAGACTTGGGCAGAGCAGCATCTCAAGGCCCATGACCGCAGGCAAATGTCTTCCCTGGGAAGGTTTACTTTCCCAGAGCCAAAGAATCAAGGAGAGCTCAAAAAGGGGGGAGGGGTCCCAGAGCCTACACCTCATCAGTTGGAGGAGGGGTCTCGGCAGGGGCTTGACAGGAGTGACCAGCAGACTGGGGTGACTACCAAGAGAATGGAGTTTAGACTAGATCAAGGGTGGGAAGTACCTAGAAATAACAGAAAAGGAAGGCCTGAGTAACTAAGAATTGGACGTAGAGACAATGAAAGGCCAGTTGAAGGGATCACGGCCTCAGGCAAATGCCAGATCCAGTGTGAAGATTCAAGGAGAGTTCAAAGGGGTTTCCAAAGCCTGTAGCCCCTCATCAGGAATATGGTGTCATGACTTGCTGCTGAACAGGAGCTGAGGGAGGGAGGGCTGTGGCTCACCAGCCTCACTTTCTCCTCCAGAGCCTTCTGGGGCCAGTGGCCAGATGCAGATCAAGACAACCGGAGATGGGCTCGGATGCAGTGGGAGACCTTGGCCTTTTGAAGCTAAGATCTTTCTGAGTTCTCACTTTGAGAAAGGCAACACCCATTCAGTAAATAGACCTAAATAGACCTATTTAAGAAGAGAGTCAAGAGATGGCCCCTTTAATTAAAAAAAAATTTTTTTTAATCAAACTGGGAGGGGAAGACCCTTAGGGTTGCTGGTTGAAAGAGAAGCAATTGCTATTTGCATTTACTCTCAGCCATCTGGACCCAAAGAATAACCTTTGAGTGGTGCTTGGCCAGTCAAAGAGAGCCAGAGCGAATGACCTTCAAACTGAAACAGAAAAGGGAGCCTCTAAATCACACATAAGGATATCTGCAGGTCACATACTGACTTAGAAAAATACATATTAATATAATCTAATATTGTCTATCTATTATCTAGGTTTTATTGGGCTTTTATTTATTTTTGTTTAATATTTCCCAATTGGATTTTAATCTGGTTCAGGCTATACTTGGGAGTATTGTGGGTTCTATGTTTGATACCTGTGAGTGAAGCCTCACAGTGAAGTTTCCTCATTTCTTTTAACCCCCTGTCACATTCCTGTCTCTTTTCCATACTTTGTAAACCAGTTCAGTCTGGCGAGTAACTCATGATTTCCTGGAAATGAGGTAATTTGAAAGAAAATCATACTAGTCCACTTCTGTTTGGGCACTTCCAAATTTGGTGAAAGGAAATACATAATGAAGGATTGAAACTGCTTTGTGCCAATTAGAAAGATTGTGAGCTTGCCTCACCAGCCAATGGTGAGGTAGGACAGGTGTTAGTGGTGGAGTTAGAATCAGGACAAGAGAAGCCCAAGAGCTTCCACATGTTGCACTTTCTCTGGCAGACGCCATTTGAGCCACAGGGGCAGCGCCCTTTCTCATGAGAAAGAATAAAGATCTTTTCTGATATCAGACTCGGACTCCAACCTCTTTCATCTCACACATACCTGTGGTCTGTTTGACTGAACGCACCGTGGTTGATATTTCTAATCCTTAGCTCCATGCCATTCAAAATGTTGTCATTGCTTTGGCTGAAGGTATAAATGATATACTTCAGACCTGAAAGTTAAAAGGATTAGCTGGCTAGCTAACTAGGTCAGATGACAGAATCAGGATCTGAAAAAAACATCTCGAGAGGCTAGAATGGTGGCATAACTCTATTGAGATTAAATGTAATTGGGATAAATGCAAAATCCTTTTCTGGGGTTCAAAAAATACACTGCACCGGTATAAGATAGGGTGGTGTAGCTATATAATAGTTTATGTGAAAAGGCATCTGTCCAATCCCACAAAAACTGATGACTATCCTCAGTCTAGTATTATTATTTTAAACATAGTGTCCAGAAAGAGATCATCTAGAGTAGTGGTTCTCAACCTGTGGTTCACGACCCCTTTGGGGTCAAACAACCCTTTCACAGGGGTCACAGGGATCACCTAAGGCCATCGGAAAACACGTATTTCCAATGGTCTTAGGAACCTTCTCTATCAGTCTCCAGGGGGGGTTCGCTCACATGCAGACTGTATCAGCAATGCAGCATTCACAACGCCTACAGTAACTATAAGTATGTTGATATGATTATTAATCACAAAATGTAACGGGCTCTCTACATGATAAATATAGTCAGAGCATTTATTCAAATACCAGAAGACTGAGTCCCAAAACCAGAAAGTCAAAGCCAACACAGTAGTTATAAAGTTGGCGCATGTAGTCAAAGTAGTAAATACCCATATTCTCAAGCCTTCAAAACAGGAAAGGCGACCTTAGGAAAAGATCCTCCTCTCCTCACTCACGGCAACGTCCAGGCAGCTTGCTCCCAGCAGCTCCAGCCCCTCCGGCCCCCTCCGCAGTTCTCCCTGGCAGTCCTCAGCAAGAGTCCTTAGCAGAGATTCTGGCTGGCTCAAAGAAAAAGGAGTTCGAGGTTGCCACTGCTGCTGCGGCTGCTTCCAGTCTCCAGCTTCCAGTCTCCAGCACTGACGGTAGCTTGGTTCCTTCATTCCTTCCTGCTATGTCAACAAGTTCAAGGGGCATGGAAGAACTTCAGATCTCAGTATCATTACAAAGACATGCCCACATATGACTATTAAAGGGTTGTGGCATTAGGAAGGTTGAGAACCACTGATCTAGAGAAAGACATAATAGTATGTGGACCAGGCCTAATGAGAAAAAGGCTTGATTAGTCTAGGAAATAAAACATTTATGGGAGATATGATAACTGTCTGAGAATTTGAAATTCTGTCACGTGAAATAGGGAGTAAATGTTGAGAGAATAGAATTAGGAGAAATGGGTAGAAGATACACCTTTCAGATTTAGGTTCTAAGTAAGAAAACACATAATGTTTAGTGTTATCCCAAAGTAAAATGGAAAACTTCTCCTAAATGGAAATCTCCATGTTGTAGAACTGCTGGCTGCTTTTTGAGGATGATATAGATGGCAATCCTGCTCTTGTTTGGGTTTGAAAAGATGGTCCCTGGGCCCTTTTCCATTTCTGAGATGCTATAATCTCAAAAGTAGTGTGGGTTTGCATATTAGGTGTTAAACAGATTGACCTGGCTTCCTAACCATTATGTGTGAAATAATTTACATGAGAAAAAATCGTTATATAAGATCATTAAATTAAATTAAATTTAAATTAAATAAGATCATTAAATTGAATCATTATATAAGAAAAAAATCATTCTGTACTCAAAGCAACCAGTCCTCAAAAAACAAAACAAAAGAAAACAAACAAATAAAACAACACAAAGCCTTGGAATAAAATCTGAATTAATTTTTTTTAACCTTACTCCCAGTGAGGAAATTTCCTCAACCAATGCAGATCAGCACCTTTTCTTCAAATTATAGCAGTAGAGAGTTGCCAGGAACACCGACATGGGAAGCAGCTTCCCAGGGTCATTCATCCAGTGTGTATCAGAGTCAGGGCTTGAACTAGGTCTTCTTGATACCTTGACCAGCTTTTTATCACCATCAACAATCTGATTCTTCAAAATCTGAATATAATCCATGAAACGGAAGTTCATACATGTCTGGCTGCTGGTAATTACTGAGCAGATTCAGGTATGGGGGATGAGGACAAGCTAACTAATAATGAATAAAGGATATTGGGGTTTTGTGCAGGATTGTCCCTTCCTGACTAGGTCACTTTCCATATCTTGTACCCACTACCTTCATGCTTTCACTATTTCCCATCTTCCTAGGGTCCCCTACTATAGGAGCAGGACCCACTTGGTCTTTCCCAGACATCAGACCTCTTCCCTTACCAATGATTTATCTGTTCTACATCCCATCCTTCATAATCCCGTGCTCCTTATTTAATATAGAAAAAAAATGTTAATAGGTGGTGGTGACTTGATACTTAGCCCTCTCCAAATGTGTTTGCATTTTAGAAGAAGGCTCTGCAGGTAAAGCTTTAATCCTAAGGGCAAGTCTAGTATTTTAGCATTCTTTAATCATAGCCCAGAAAAAGAGAATAAATGTTAGAGCTGGAGGGGTCTTATAGTCCCTTACATGTAGGAGAAGTAGAGCTTAGATACAGGAAGTGACTTCTTTAAAGACTTGAGCTGGTAGACCTGGGTCTAGTGTCTGGTGGACCAAATGGTGGGTCTGGGTCTAGAGCTGGATATTCTGACTCCAGTTCTGGTGTGTTTTCTTCCAGTTCACACATTGCAATGACCAAGAACAGTCCTAACATCAAGCGAAAGATGCAGCCTGGCATAAGAGTCAGAGGGCTGACCTCCCCGTCAGATCAAGTCACTTAACTCTCAGTGCCCCAAGCAATTCTCTAACACTGTAAGATGCAAAAGAGTTGCAAGTCTTTATTGAAGGGGCAAATCTGTTCACTACACCTCTTTATACCAATGAAATTACAAGTCTAGATTCAAAAGAAACAAAAGTATAAAGAGTATGGGAGGCAGGGAGTGGGCAAAGAGGGGGGTGTATACAGAAAGACAAAGAAACTTGAGAGAGAAGGACAGTGAGAGGGAGCAAAAGAGACAGAGAGAGGGAAGGAGAGAGAGAGAAAGAGAGAGAGAGAGAGAGAGAAAGAGAGAGAGAGAGAGAGAGATTATACAAAGGTTATAGCTTGATTGAGATGCTGAGCTTTTAAAGTTCAGATCACACCCTGGCAACTTATAGTGGAGGTGGTTGAGGAATAGAGTCAACCTCCATCAAAAAAACCCAAACTTCATGATATCTAGAGGGAATTGAAAAACTTTTCCTCACCTAGAAGCTTAGGTCCAAACCATTCCTAGAGGCACATATGCAGATGGCATAATCTCCTAGGGTACCCATTGGAGTCTGTATTTTCTAAATCTTTAGTAACATTTAGCATTTTTTTTTCCTTTCAGGGCTCCAAGATGTTTCATTATATCCAAATACTTCCACCATGACACCAAGGAAGACTGAAGACTATTGAATATATTCAATATATCCAACATATGAATATATCCAAGAAGCAATCTAAGCAAGGTCCCAAACGAGCAGAGGTCTAAAATTCCACCTTGGGAGGGGCAGCTAGGTAGTGCAGTGAATAGAGCACCAGCCCTGGAGTCAGGAGGACCTGAGTTCAAATCTGACCTCAGACACTTAACACAAAAACTAGCTGTGTGACCTTGGGCAAGTCACTTAACCCCAACTGCCCTCCAAAAAGCAAAAAAAAAATTAAAATTCCACCTTGGAAAATACTACTGGTTCTTCTCCCAGTACTGAGAGAATGGATTATTCTGAGATTGCTCTAAATGCTATGGCTCCTAATCAAACTGCAGTAAAGACCAATTCTTCTATGTTTTTTTACTTTGAATCCTGTCAGTTGCCTTCTCCAGCCTTATTTATCCTACTCATTGCCTATATCATGGTCATAGTTGTAGGCCTTTTTGGAAACCTGTCGCTCATCATCATCATCATTATCAAAAAACAGAAAGAAGCTAAAAATGTCACCAGCATCCTAATTGCCAACCTCTCCCTGTCTGACATCCTGATGTGTATTATGTGTATCCCTTTTACAGTCATCTATACACTGATGGATCATTGGATATTTGGAGACACCATGTGTAAACTGACTTCCTATGTACAGAGTGTCTCTATCACTGTTTCCATATTTTCATTGGTCTTAATTGCCATTGAAAGATACCAGCTGATTGTGAATCCCCGTGGCTGGAAACCCAACATATCTCATGCCTACTGGGGCATCTTGCTGATTTGGCTGTTTTCACTCTTGCTGTCAGTTCCCTTCCTCCTGTCCTACAACCTCACTAATGAGCCCTTTCTGAACCTCTCCCTCCCCAATGACCTTTACAGCTACCAGGTGGCCTGCGTGGAGGACTGGTCCTCCAAAGTAAACCAGCTCCTCTTCACGACCTCCCTGCTCATGCTCCAGTACTGTATTCCCCTTGGCTTCATCTTCGTCTGCTATCTGAGGATCCTGATCTGCCTCCGTAGGAGGAATGGGAAGGCAGAAAGAGTGAGGGGGAGTGAAAGCAAAAGGATTAACACTGTGTTGATCTCCACTGTGGTGAGCTTTGCAGCTTGCTGGCTGCCCCTGAACATCTTCAATGCCATCTTTGATTGGTACCATGAGGCCCTGATGAGCTGCCACCACAACCTGGTATTTGCAGTCTGCCACCTGGTCGCCATGACCTCCACCTGTGTCAACCCTCTTTTTTATGGCTTCCTCAACAAGAATTTCCAGAAGGATCTGTTGGTGCTCATCTGCCATTGCCGATGCTTGGCACCTCAAGAGAAATATGAAAATATTGCTGTCTCTACCATGTAAACAGATGAGTCCAAAGGATTCTTCAAAGTAGCCTCTACCCCAGCAGCAATCTAAAAACATATGCTGCTTTAGTGTTTTCCATCTGTCTGATACTGGCTGCAGCTCTTTGTACATGTAGCTAATTCATCTGAACAAGGCTGTTTCCTTGGAGATGAAAAAAAAAAGAATCTAGTCAGGAGTTATTCCCAAATCACTTTGTTTCAGAAAGATGGCCCCTTAAAAGTAAAGATATCAGAATTCATCCAAAATAGCACTAAATCCCTCTTAAAATGATCATCCTCACTTGACTTCTTCATTATGTTAATGACTACTAACCAGACAAAGCTCTCTTATAACTGTAAATCTTTCTGATCTTGGGAGTTTTCAGGTGCCATCTATAACAATTAAATATCTCCAAAAACTGAAGGCAGGTCTTGGTTTCATGCTGTCCTTCCAAAAATTGTAAAGTCAGTAAAGTTCTTCCATGTTCTTAGTCTGCCAGGTACTCAGACCTGGAGCTTTCAGTTCTTTTACCCCTCTTTCCTATCAAAGCCTTTATCTCAGAAAACCACAGAGAAAACTCATCCATCTTAAGGAGTTTACACTGCCATGCAAATATGAAACATCATTGAATTAGTTCTCATCTATTAAACTTTGTCATATGGAGCATAGTGGACCCAATCTTTAGAGCATGTGGACATGTTGTCTTACCTGTTGTCCATACTCTGCTTCTGGAAATGTGTGATGGAGGTACCCTTTCCCCTCACTGCTTCAGAGCATGTGTAGGTTCTAATTCTTGTCAACTTATTGCATAGAGTTGAAAAGCTTTTTACTTGGCTGCTGGGTCAGAATTGAGTGTATATACAAAGAGTCAAGCAGATGAAATCTCTTTTTTTTTTGATTCCTTGGTGACATTTGAGTGAGGAGGAAGAAAAAAAAGTTGTGGTTTTCAGAGAAAGGGAGGGGGTTGCATGGCGCCTCATCCTTTCGCCCTTATTCCTTCACTCTTTCCTAATCTCAATTGAATGAGCATCAAAGCTGTTAAAGGCCGGGTTACAACCTCATAAGCAGTTGGAGAGGAGCAAGAGATGAGTCTGGTGAGGTGCTGGTCCTGAGACCTGACCTGCTTGATTCAGTCCAGCTTTGAACTGACTTGAAAGCCAAGACAGCAAGGAAGAAATTTGTCATTGATTATACCAAACTTAGAACTTGACTTGGGGAGAACATTTTGTAGTAAACTCTTTAAATTTGAGTCTATTCTCTCCAGAGACCAAGGTGATAAAGTGTGTTCCTGGTTTAGGATGTTGTACTTCAATTTGTGATGTAGGAAAAGTTCAAGGGAATAATTTCTGAGTAATTAATCATTTTGTTAATTATGCTAGAAGATAATTAATGAATTGGGTCAATGGCACTCTCAAATGCCAAAGACCCCTCATGGAACCCACTCAGTGCCTTGGAAGAGGTGGAAATCAATTCTGATTGTTTAACAAGTAATGAGAGAATGAATATTATGAGAGATGGACCAGTTCTAATGGGGGGGGGCAGGACTTTGATTCCTCTGGTTCCCAGACTATCCCCAGCCTTGGGCAATTGTAGACAAAGGATCTACCCCCCTCCCAAGCCAGAGTAGAACACAATGGGTTTCTGACATTGTGTGGAATCTGAACAAGATTGAGGAGAAAGTTAATCCCATCTCATTATTAACAATGTCCTTTAGATACTGACTTTACCTGGTAGAGAATAGGGGCATAGGAAGGGAAAAAACCTGGATCTCCCCAGTAATTGGTTATTTAATAATAATTTCTCTCAAATTCTAGCTATACCCTCTGAGCAAATATCCCTTTATAAAAGCTAATTCATGTTAATTGGTTAAATATTAGGGAAAAATTAACTGATATTGGGGGAACACATTAGATGGGGGTGCATGAGTAGCAATATTAAAGAAACAACCTGACAGCCCTTCAGGGTTATCCCTAGAGGCTTGAGGCAAGATGTAGTGGGTAAGATCTGGAGGTTGGATCTGCTAGTCTGAGGGTGGATTGGGAAAATGAGCCCAGAGCTTGTGCTACACCAACATTGTATAAAGGAGGAAATAAGGCCCAGAAATGGAAAAGAACTTAAACAAGGTCCTAGTTAGTGGGAGTGCACTCAGTCTGCTGTTCTCTCTACTCTGGCATAACTGCAAGAATGAGGATTTCTGATTATTGCTCTGGATTGCAGTTGTGCTTTTAGTCTATGACTCAACAGGTAGAAAACCTCCCTCTGTACTATCCGTCTTTTAGTAATGCCCAGTTCAACTGGGTCTGTTTAGTCACAGCAAGTAATACCTTTTTACATTTGCAAAAATATAACCTGCTGCTTCTCTTTATGTTAAAAGTTTAAGTGTATTCTACACCTTTGTTTGAATAAAAGATTTCCTTTTAATACTTAACTGAAGAGAATTCTAACGTTTCTATTTTTTTGTTTTGTTTAATAACAAAAGTTTTATAAGAACCTACAAAGGTATTGTTGGATGTCCATATCTTGCCTCTAATTTTAAAATCCAGCTTCAAATAGCAGTATCTAAAAGTCTTGTTAAGACTGCAGATCCATGGACCACCAACCAGATGGCAAGCTCCTTCTCCCTTTCACTCCTTCACACCCTGTTTTTTTTTTGATACCTTTTCCAATGAGGGTCCTACAATGATGCTGCCTCCCTTAAAAAGAGAAACCAGTAGAGCACTTAATGACTTAATTAATTAATGATGAAGTACTGTATCCAGCACAGTTGTATGGCCTAGCAACCAGCTGAATAAAAAAGAAAGAGATGGGGATGTATTTGATAGTCTGTTTATTAGAGAATCATTTCATACAGAGCTAAGATACAAGAAAATCACAAGGTTTATATACTCTATAGCAGAAACTCTTAGGTAATTGAAATACAAGGACCCTCCTTCGGTCAGACCACTCCTTACCCTAGCCCAAGACTATTTATTCATTAATACTTATTCCTAGGACCATGTCCAGAGGCACAAACAAACAGGGAGTCACAAATAAAACTGGCAAATTAACTACCCTGAATTTTCTTTAGTTATTTATAGGACCAATGGAGGCATTCATCCAATAAGATTATATTCCTCCTCATAGAGGAAGGGAGCATTTCCTTAATGGGGCTAGGGGATCCCTGAAAGATCCCTAGCCTACTACATCTCCCCCATTTTATTTACTTGTAGGAGAGGGGAACATCCCATTAGCGAAGCCTGGGACTCCTGGGAGTTCTCTGCATCTCCCCTATATTATTTATATAGGGTTACAGCAGAATCATGCAGTTGGACATCATATAGGACTTGTTGAATGATGCAAGAAAAACAAGAAATGAGGATGGGTTAACAGGTACATAAAACCAGTAGTACCACCCCTATTCCTAAGAAAGTTATAATTTGCTGTATTTGTCCAAGTAATATTCCCTGAGTTCTCTTTATCCAGTCTACAATGTTTTGTAATTCTGGATTTGGCAATAGTGACTGCTGTCTTTCCTGATCCATGAGGTAAGCCAAATTCTCTGAATCATTTATATCAAGAGATATGTTACAGTCACCCCATAGCCCATTAAGATGATTTCTAATCTGGGCTAGGTCATATTCTGACTCATTATATTGCTTGTTTACAGAAATACATATATCTATAATCACATACTAACTTTTGTTTAACTTGCGTTAACTCAATTTCCTCAGCTAAAGCCATTACATCATCTCTATGCTGTGTTATTGCTTTATAGAAACTTATTGATTTCTGATTATAACAAAAATCCTCATGAAACATTGGCACACAATTTATGCAAAAATTGAGCTTGCACTATCTGATTTTGTACAGTGCTGACAGACGTAGACACAGCAACACTGCTCACTATAGTAGAAACTAAGGCAATTATCCCAATAACAACACAGGAAATACACCTTTTTTTTATTATTATTAAAACCCAATTGCTGATTAATTTGAGCAATAGAATGATCAGCATTGAGAGTAAAACTGATGCTCACTCTCCACAGGAATCATAATCATCCTAGGTCTTCTTAAAACAAATAGCAATTGTCCCAAAGAAGTATTATCGTGACATTCAGAAACCTTACAATTAACACGTGACATTATAATGCTTATGAACTTTAGTGATATTTACATTGCTAAGATTTCCCCACATGAATGCATACCTGCCTCCTAAACAATCATGAACAAAGCTGTGGTCAGTCTTCCTCAAGTATGTCCCATTAGGAGCAAAAGTAACAAAACTGTTGTTATTGGGGCCCATGGCAAAGGGATTTTCCATATTTCCGGGTTTCCTCTCTGTAAGTGTCCAAACCAATTTGGTTTAGGATACCCTCCATGTCTGTGTTTAATGTTTGTGTCATAGGTTTTGACAGATAACAAGGAGGAAGTCTGGATGCCGGAAAGGAGAACAAGGACCATGTCAACAAAGGCAGACAACCACACATTCGGCTCCCTCTGGACCAGAACCAGACGAAGCCAACAGCTGAGAAAGAGGCAGAGCCAAAATGAGGGCAAGCGGATCTTCCATTTCTGAATGGTAGGATCAATGTGCCTGCTTGCCATCAGGTGGATCAGCAAACATAGCAGAACCACAAGATCATAGCTTTAGAGCTAGAAAGGAACTTAAGTGGCCATCTGACCCCAAGTCCTCATTTTACAGATGAAGAAACCAAGGCACTTCCACAGGGAGAGGTTCTTCTAGAGGCAAGTGTTGTCATGTGAGTTGGCATATGTTTGTGCTATCTAAAAATGGCATCACTCATAGGAAAGAGACTTTGACCTATTTTTGGAAGACCTAATAATTGGCAATTGTGCAGACATTCCGTTAGCCTGTCCATGATTGGGAGCTGTCATATTAACTGAGTAGCCAGAACTATTGTCTATTGTCTTTAAAACTATCTGTCCTAGCACAATCTGCCTCTTTTGGGTAAATACTCAGACCTAAGAGTAGAGGACTCTCAAATTAGACAACATAGTACAGTAAGGGGCAGAGGGTGTGAGGCCCACACCTTAGGATGATGGCTCTAAAAAAGGGACAGGGCTTTTGGTTTGTTTCATTTGCTCATTTCCATTCTAGGTATACGGAGTGTATACCCAAGTCTGGGACCTATGGCATAGGGATTTGGGAACCCAGGAATCTAAGCCACTGTTGCAGTCAGCTGTTGTGCCAATACAATATTTATAGTGCTCATGATCATGATAAAGGCTGTGACTGTAAGTATTGCATGACATTCAATTGCAAAATATACCAGATTCCCCAGGTAGACAATAGAACTGAAACATTTATTTAGATACCAGAAAAATCAAATCCCAAAACCATTAAGCCGATTTCATCATAGTGCCAAAGATACTCAGAAGCCACAGTATTGCCGAGAGCCACAGCATCCTTCAGCCTTTCCATAAACCAATACAAGATCAATATTTACTCATGAGCTTATCTGACTCCTTGTTCTCTCTTCCCGACCTGTGTGGCTGGCTCTCACTATCATCTTCCTGTGGGTTCTGCTTCCCATCAGCAAACTCCTCCCACCACAGGCTCCATTCAGTCTATTAGAGGGCAGCGGTTACTTTCAGAGCAGGGAGGTCTTCAAACTCCCCCCTAGGTCTATTAAGGGTCAGGGAAGATCTTCAAATTCTCATTCCCGTTACATTTGGCCCCAAGATCTTTCATGTCCCTTACATAGCAAAAATACCTTAACAATAAATGAGTTGGTGGAAAAACTAGTGCCAACAGAACTTTGCAACAATATAACAGGGATAATAGAAAAACTCTGCACATAAAACAATAGCTTATGGAGTGCCCCATCCTTCCCCCCCTCGAATGAATGGGGCTCAAAATCTTGGAGTAAGGGGTGAAGGATCTCTTCTCCAAAGCTGCTTCAAGCTGAAATTGGATGTAGAGCTGTCCCTGCCCCAAGGGGTCCCATTCGAGAGTTCAGTTCTTTAGCTGGCATCTGGAGCTTGCTCAGTGCCAGGTCTGGGAGGTCCCATTTGAAAGGTCAGTTCTTTACCTGTCATCTGGAACTTGATCAGCATCATGTCCAGAAGTGGCACATCACAGTCATGGAGAGGGGATGACATCTGGCTTAAGCTATCAGGCACCTACAGGTGGAGGCTACCAGTCCTGCAGAAAACAAATCTTGCAAACATGTTTAACAGACAAAAAGTCAAAAAGAGATAAATACAGGGTCAGCTGTGCTTCTGGAGTTTGTGGACTCACTATCACAACCTCATTCACAGTAGAATACATGTGTTAAGGGTACAATTTGTCAATCATCTTCTGAACAAACAGCAGCTACAGTATTGTCTTTCCCACGTGCTATCATCTGCAGCCTCTGGAACATCATCTGGCTTCTGCTTTACCCATACTTTAGCCTTTACTTCTCTATTCCATCCGACATTAAGCCCCTTATTACGGTACATTTTATATAATTCATTAGTTGGAATACCATTAACTTTTCTAAAATCAACCCCTGCTCTCAATAGAGCAGTAAACAATTCTTTTCTTGGCAATCTATTTTGTCTTTGAATCCTCTGGTCATTTACTTTTCTCTCATGAAGAAATTTATCTTTTCCCATTCTCCTGAGTAACTTAGCTGTGAAATCTTATCCAGCACCTCTGACACGGGGTGTCCTATTTCATCAATTAATAGAGTCAGAAGTAGGTGCTTATAAGCAGGAGGAGCCGTCTTCACCATGATATTTATATGAGGAACTGCTAAGGGAATATCATGATACATATCTGCATCTCCAACCATGATAGCAGTTTTCGTTACTTCTTTCAACTTTCTCATAGTCTTTGAGTACCAGGATCTGTCCCCACTAGGCCACAGAGAATCAGAGGGATACATTCTATTGCATCCATCAGCAGCTAAAGCTAATAGATGGGTTGTATTGTTAGCTCATGTCAAATGAAAGTCTCTAAAAGCTTGCTGGATGAAAGGATTCTGCCAAATACTTTAACATTTCAAGCAATCCACTTTATCACTACTTCAGCAGCTCTTTCATCAGTGATTCTTACCATCCAAGACACTAATGATTCTCCCATCTTTTGGGTGAATCTGCTCAAAATATCAGTAATCTCCTGTTGAATGAAATCCTCAAGTATCTCCTTAAACACTGCTGCCCCTCCCTGAATCTCCTGCTTTCTTCTCAGTGTGTGGCAAGCTTCTGCCTCTGCATAAGCTTCACCATGAAACAATGTATCATTCTGTATTGTATCACTCTATCCCAATGCACTCTCTTGGGAGTTGTTGTCTTAGAGACCAGGTTCAAACTCTACCGGAGCTATATGAACTTTCCTCCTGTTACTTTTTTGCTTCTTTTCCTGAGCCAAATTTACAATAGTCCTTTCTGCTTCCAGAGACTCTCCAGTACTCACTCTCTCCTTCCACCTGAGACTTTCTAGGTTGCTCTTATAAAGGAGATCTCAAATCCCAGCACTTAGCCAACTCTTGTAACAGCTTGTCTCTGCTTTTATACATAATATGGTAGCCTGTTAGCCTCTTTTACTCACTGCCTCCAGATCTCTCCGAGATTTTATTGGTATTCTTTGTAAATATGTTTCTAAATCTCTAGGTTCTCCCTGCAGCAGCCTCCATTCCAGTTTTCACAGAGCCCCGTATTTTTGTACCCCTCCCTTGCTAGGGAGGAATAAAGTAAATCCTCCCATCCTGGGATAGCCATTTCTTCTTCCACATCCCTTCTGTCCCCAACTAGAGGTCTGATATTTTGTGATCCCATCGCCCTTCGCCAAATGTAGTGCTGATGTACCCACGATCATGATAAAGACTGTGACTATAAGTATTGCATGATTTTCTCCAGGTAGAGAACAGAACTGAAACATTTATTTAGATACCAGAAAATCAAATCCCAAAACCATTAAGCCAATTACATCATAGTACCAAAGATATTCAGAAGCCATAATAACACTGAGAGCCACAGCATCCTTTAGCCTTCCCACAAACTAATACAAGATCAATATTTACTCATGAACTTATCTGACTCCTTTCCTGAATGTCCTCTCTCCCCAACCCTTCTGGTTGGCTCTCACTACCAGCTTCCTGTGGGCTGTGCTGCAGCCTTCAGCAAATTCCCTCCATCACAGGTTCTATGTGATTACCTTCAGCCTATCAGGGGGAAGAGCTTACTTTCAAAGCAGGGAGGTCTTCAAACTCTCCCCTAGGTCTATTAAGGGGCAGGAAAGATCTTCAAATTCCCATTCCCATTACATCAGCCCAGAAGCAAATTCTTGAGGAAAGGTCTGAAATGAAAGCCTAGTGGGTTGGAGACTTAAATTTGGTGGGATTAATTCTATGTTAGAACTGAATTAAACTATGAGCTGAGTCTCCCACTCCTTCTCTAGACTGAGGTGGTAAGAGATGGGGGAGAATTATGCTCCTAGCATTGGGGAAAATGTTTATATGCTTGTTCTTGCTATACCTTTGAAGTAAATATTTCTTTGTACAAGTTAAGCTTGTGCTGAGTGGTTAAATGGAGCTTGGGGAGCCTCTAAAAATGGGGGAAGACAATTGATGGAGGCTCAAGTGAATGACAGAATTTATATTCTCCTAACCCTGTCAGGCTTTTGGAGAATCCTGGTGGGGTAGGGGTGAGGGTGGGAATGTAACAGCTCTGACCCTCTGAATGGAGCTAGAGTCAATCCATGTTACTTGGGATTCCTCATATAGGTTAAGTAGATTTCCTAAAGGCACGTAGAACAAATGGCAGAACTGGAATTCCAACCAGGAGTAGGATTTGAAATAAAATGCTCAGACCCTGAATCCAGCAAAAAAGAAAGAAATTGACCCATGGGCCAGCATCCCCTCCTCCAACCCTTCCCCCTCACTTCTTTACTAAAACAGACTAGGTGTAATCCTGGCACTTGACCCCAAGAGCATAATTTTCTCTCCACTCATTTTCTTCACTTGGAGTTGCTTCCAGAAAATTTACAAATATACTTAAAATATAATTCATGTCCAGGTTTTCCCAAATATAGGTAACATGGTCTCTAGTTCTGTAAAAGTATTCAAGGTAGTAAATATAAGTTCGGTATTGTTTAACTTCTATTTCAGCCTACAGAAAATACAAACGTTAAAAAGAACTTATAGGAACCCACAAACTGATGAAGAACAATAGAAAATCCATGAGTTCTCCTTGGAAGAGATTGAATCTGAGGCTGCCATTAGGGTGATCTTTTGGCATTCTGGTGTAACCCTTGGCTCACTATGGGATTCTTTACAAGCTCTCCTGGGCTCATGATGTCCCCCTATGGCTTGGATTTACACTGCTGAACAAGCAATACTCTTCCCATCAGATCTGTGCAGTCTGAATGCCTAACAGGCTTTGCTTTTCAAGTAGGATGGTCAAAATGATGTGGGTATATCTCTTTCTTGTAAAATATTCTGCATCTGGCAATCTGTCTCTACAAAGTCCAGTCTCTGAATTTTTGAACTTGGGACTTCTCAGACTTGGAATTATCCCTGCAAAGGTTAGGCTTGACACCCACAACCTGTTGTTTTAGGATTGATGTTGGACAAAATGAGGCATTCTTAGATCCAAGGATTGTTGAAAGTTTAATTAGCCCTTACATAGAAAAGATGTGCTCCTTTCCACCTGCTGTGGGCCTCCTTCGGACCCTACCTTGTTGGAGGGGCGTGGAGGGGAGGGAGGCTTTCCCTTGTCCCGCTTTACCACCCCTACGCAGGGTCCTGGAAGACGGTTCTGGTCTGGCAGAGGGAGTCACGGGAGAGTTTGGGAAGGCGTTGGGGGAGCCGGTGCCTCCATGCCTCAGCCATGGGGCCACAGGATTTTGCTTCTGAGGTATAAGTCCCACTGAAGAGATGGTATCAGGAGATTTCTGCTTACCTGGAGAGGGTATGGAATTACTGCAGCAAGTATACAGCAAACAGCTGCCACCCTGTAACCTGACTGAAGAAGACCTCATGCAGGACCCTCATTTCAGCAAGCTCCTGCTAAGTTTCTCTCAGTACACGGACGAGAGTGGTTTAAGTACCACCCTTGCAGAAGAGCAAGCTGAGGGATGGAAGGAGGTCTGCCTGCAAAAGACAGAATGGCTGAGGTCAGAAATTCTGCAAAGACTATACAGGAAATGCTTGTGGACTGCTATGTGAAGACACAGGACACAAATCTGACCCCAGAGGATAAGAAGTTTCATGAATCCCTTGAACAGAGGTTACTAGTGACTGAACTGACTTGGCTTTTGGATCCGAACCAAAAGAAAGAAATGCCACCTTTGCCGGGCCTGGAGAAGTCAGACTTGCTAGAACTGATGGCCCCTTCAGAGGATTTTATGAGAATGAGGGAATGTCTGCAACCACAAACTGAGGAACAGCTGAAGAAGAAATGTTTCACTCTGCTCTGCTACCATGATCCCAATTCAGATTTTGATAGTGAAACATTGAAAGCGGCCAAAGTATGGCAGCTAGCAGATGTGCTGACAAGTGAGAAGTAGGAGAACCAGAATGCCAAGAAATAGCAGAAGGAACAGATACTGCTGTTTGAAAAGCAGAATTCCACCTATTCACAGGTGCTCCTCCATTGTCTTTCACTGCTACAGAGGCTTCTTCAGGAATACCGGGTAAAAACACAATCGGAGCTAGATCAGATTAATGCCCAGTACCTGGAGATCAAATATAGTGCCATGATTATGAAGCTAAGAGTGGAGGAGCTACAGATTTTGTCAGACACTTATACCGCTGAGAAGGTGGAGGTTCACTGTCTCATTAGGGATAGTCCGGAGGGGGCCATTTGCCTACAGAAGCAAGACATGGAGAAATCACGCCACTTGAGCACTTACAAGGTGCTGGGTGAGGAGTTTGACAAACTTGTGAAGGAGAATATCCATTTGAAGCAAGCAACTGAGAACAAGCCCTGGGCTCTTCAAGAGTGTAATAAATCTTACCATTGAGTTTTGCATAAATCAAGGACCTGGATCCTTCTGCCTCAGGAGCGTACCTTGTTCTTGTCCTGTTTTTTCTATACAAGTATTGCCTTCTTGTTTTCAAAAGGGAGGATGAGGAGACACCACTGATATAGTAATGACTCTGGTGGACTAGGCATTCTCCTAGTTTCTGTCCTGTGCTTACAATAACCTGGCCTCCTCCTATTCCTCCCTAGGAACAGATTTGCACATCTTGTGGAGTCTTAAGCAAACCAGTCCTGCCTTTTGTCCAGTTGTTCCCTAACTAAAATGATGATATAGTTAAAAAAAAAAAAAAAAGAAAAGATGTGCAGTAAGGAGACAGTACTTAACTTATATAGCCTTCTGACAGTCAGTAAGGGAGTCTATGGGGTTTTCAGATGTTCAATAAATTGGAGGGCACTGACTCCATGTGTATGGGATCTTTTATGCCTCATGTTATCAGGCAACAAGGAAGTCCAGCCAGCACAACAGGCCACCAAGAAGCTGTTAAGGAAAACAGAGATTGCACCTTGTCCCACTCCTGGGCCTCTTGAGTCATGGCTTTGTTGCCTTTTCCTAACCTACATTAGGGGCAATGGGGGAGGGGGAATCCCTGGTAGATATTGGTCCTATCATAACATCCATGGCTTCCCATAAGAAATCCCTCATTGTCCTGGCTGCTACTATTCTTGGAGCTAGGAAAACTTACTCTCAGAATTTTTTCTTTCAGGCCACATACAAGCACATGCAACATTTTTTTTTGCCTTGACTTTTTAATTTAAATTTAAAATTTTATTTATTTATTTTTAGTTTTCAACATTGGCTTTTATAAGAGTTTGAGTTCTATATCTCCCCCCCAACTCCTTCCTTTCCCAAGATGGCTTGCAATCTGATACAAGCTATACATGTATGATCATATTAAACATATTCCCACATGAGTCATGCTGTGAAAGAAGAATCAGAACAAAAGGGGAAAACCATGAAAAATAAAAAATAACAAAAGAGCAAGCCTTTTTTGATCTGCATTCAGGCTCCATAGCTCTTTCTCTGGATGTGGGCAGCATTTTCCATTACGGGTCTTTTGGAATTGTCTTAGATCATCGCATTGCCCTGAAGAACCAAGTCTAACAAAATCAGTCATTGCCCAATGTTGCTATTACTGTGTATGGTGTTCTCCTGGTTCTGCTCACTTCACTCAGCATCAGTTCAAAGCACTTTGAAGTAGTTCTTTGGAGGGAAGAGATAGACTTCCCATTCCCTATGACAAGGCCTCCTGCACTACATCCTGGTTTTATCTTATGAATAGGAGAAGACCAGAAAGAAGCTCAAAAGAGTAAGCTGGTCAGTCATCTATTTCATAGACCACCAAGAAGAAGAACAGCTTTTTTTCAGGCAGTTAGGTGGAACAGTGGATGGAGTTCGGGTCCTGGAGTCAAGATAGTTACTTTGTGACCTTAAGCAAGTCATTTCACCTGTTTATATCGGCTTCCTCAGCTGTTAAATGGGGAGAATAACACCCAGGGTTGTGACAGTACACTGTGCAGGGGGGACAGCACTTGGTACCTAATAGGCACTTAATAAAATATTTATTTACTTCTTCTGTAAAGATAACACTTTGTCTCCTTAGTTAACTGTGCTTTATCCACTTTACAGTAATCCTATTCTCAAAGGCACTCTTCCTTTCACAGTCAGTCTTCCCCCTTCCTTACCCTAAGTTTTGATGGAGTTCTGCTCATCATATAAATTTGCTTTTCTTTCTTTTATCTAGTTATTTAATTCCCTTTCCCTCCCCTCTTAGTTGTTAGGTAAAACTCCTCTTCCTACCCTCCACTTCAACTTTTGTTAGTTTTTTTTAATATTCTGTACCCTTTTCTAAAAAGAATTTCTTTCCTTTCTTCTCATTTTCTTTACTTCCTTTCTGCATGTTCTAAACTTTTATTCTTTGCTTCATGGTCTGTATATTTATTCCTTCATTTGTCTCTGTATTCCTCATAGATTTAAAGCTTCTAAAGTATCCACTTTGGGTTCCTTCTTGTCAGCCTTTTCCCCCACTTAGCTCTTCTCTGAGGTCCACGGCCTCTTACCCTTTTGGATGTCAGCTGTGTCCCCCTTCCCAAAGGAGCTCTGGTTTCCTGTGACAGGATGCTATTCATGGAGGCGAAAAAATACACTCACAGGCAGCGGTCCCTCTAAGTACCCAAGCCCTGCAGATTATGCCCACTGAAGGTCCCCATCTCTCATTAGAGAATCTCTCCCCCATCCACAAAGTATACTTTAGTTGGACCCACCACACTGCTGAATTAAGATCCTTTCTTGAGTTTCAGTGCCTTTCTTTGCCTTCTAATAGCTTTGGTAATTTCATTCTCCCCCCCACCCCCACCCCTTATATTCTTCTGTTGTTCACTTTGTGATGGCTTTGCCTTTGGTTGGCAGTTTCCCTGAGGACTGGGTTCCAAAGGCTTTTCATCCTCCTCCCATACTGGAGAACTTACTTTTCACTGGCCTTAGTCTCAGTTTTTGTTCTCCAAGTGACTTTTGAGGGGATAGACATTCAACATCCACTAGATGGCAGTCTCCTTCACACACTGTAGAGACCCTGCCCCTAACACAGCTGAGAACTGCCTTACAGCACAAACGTCATCAATGCTGCCTCGAGAGGCAGAGCCCAGTTACTCTTCCTATACCTCCACGTCCTCCATGAGGGGTGCGGGTAGGTAGGTGGGGTGCCACAGCACCGAGGTCTGCTTCTTATTGCTAAAAAAGTCATTGGGGGCCAGGGGCAAGATTTTCTACCAAAAACTAATGAAGGTTGCACAGAAATTGCTAAGTATAAATGCAGGGCTAGCACCATCCCGGAGCATAAGCCATGTGTAGGGCAGCCTTCCGGGAGTGCAGCGGGGCTGCACGTGTTAGGTGTTAGGCATTAAGGATAAGCCTTCTCTGTTTTTAATTCATAAGGCTGTCACCTCCTCAGGTATCTTTGCAGAGACATCTGCAGTTAGGTTACGTCTTGCACCAAATTCTAACATTAAGATTGTTTTGAGGGTTTGGGAAGATCAGGGACGATGTCTAGTCTTCCTTTTTGTTGGTCATGTGACCCAGAAGAGTAAATCTAGCCTTTCTAGTGCTGGATCAAACAGCGGTGCTAATCTTGTCTTATCTCTGACCTTACTAGAAAGGACCGATGCACTTCCATTCGGTGCTGGGAAGGCTCCATTTCCTTTCACTTGTGCTGTTAAGAAAGGGCCCGTTTATTCCTGTTTTTTAGGGGTTTGGGTGATAGCATTTCAAAGGAGCCTTAAGGTTTGTAAAGCATTTTTCATAGGCTATTTTATGTTTGATGCTCAGGCAAGCAAGGGAAGTACTATGTTCACTTTACAGATAAGGAAACTGAGGTACAGAGGCTAAGTGACATCCTGCGTCATGTGGCTATTTAGTGCCGGAGGCTCAGGATTCAAAGTCAAGTCCACTTGACTCTTAAATCCCCAAACTGCGCACTACTGCGCCACCTAGCGCCTTAAATTGTAAACTATTTTGTAAAAAGCGCTTTCCACATCTATTCATATAATTATATGATTCTTTTGTTGTTCTTATTATTAATATGGTCTAATATGTTGATCATTTCCCTAATATTGAACTGGCCCTGAACTCACGGTATAAAATCTCTATCTCTTTGCTAATATTTTTATTTCATATTTTTGCATTAATGTTCATTAGAGGTCTTTGGCTATACTTGCGTTACACTTCTCTTGCTGGTTTATGCAGCAAGACTATATTTTTATCAAAAGAGGAATTTGGTAGGATTCTTTCTTTTCTTATTTTTGCAACAGTTCATGCAACGCTGGAATTGGTATTAAAAGTTGGATAGAATTTGCTTATAAATTCATCTGATGACAGGGTGGTTTTCTTGAGTAACTCACTTATGGCTTGTCCAATTTCTTCTCTTTTTTTGAAATTGGGTTATTCATATTACCCCTTTTGTATTCCAGTAATCCAGGGCAGTCATTTTTTTGAAATTGGGTTATTTGAATGACCCCTTTTGTATTCCAGTAATCTAGGCATTTTATATTTTTGGAAATAATTATCCATTTCATTTAAGGCACTGGTTTTATTGTCATATAATTGTGTATATAGGCACGTAATTATACATTTGTGTAACAAAATGATTTCTAATAATTTATTTTTATTTTGTTGTGAATTTTTTTTATTTGTGATCCTGGCAATTGGATTTCTTTTAAAAAATCAATTGATTTTATGTGGTCTCACTGAGTCATTAACTTATTTAATATGTGTTAATTTTCTGAAAGTCTGTTCTTGGGATAAGGTTTTACACCTCTTGCACAAAACAATTCTCCTTCCAACTTTTTCCTTCAAAGATCTCATTTCTTTTCTAATTCATTTGCCTTACATTCTCATTTCATTCATTGTATCATTTTAAAACTGTTGCTTCATTCTAAAATTTCCCTGAAAAACTGTTTAAGTTGCATCTCAATAATTTTGGCATCCTGGCTAGTAATTATCTTTGATGAAATTGCCTTTTTGTTGTGATTTTTCTAAAGTTTAACATTTCTGCTTTTCTCCAGTATTTTGTGGTTTTTATACCCTCACATATGGACTGTTTTTATAGCAGTGGCTCTAGTATCAGAAACAGTAAGGAAGCTGTTGTCATTGATCACAGAGTCCATGGAGGGGAGTAATGTAAGACTGAAAAAGTAGGAAGCATGCAGGTTATGAAGATCTAAAAGCCAAGTAGAGGATTTCACATTTGATGAGCTAGAGAGCCACTGGAATTTACGGACTAGGGGGTGGGGAGAGATGACATGGTCAAGGCCTAGGAAGACCAGACTTCAGGAAGATAAATTTGACAGCTGGATGGATGGGAATAAACCATCTTTTGCCTTATTTCTTAAATCACTGAACGGGTATTGCCTCAGACAAACCTAGGAAAGACTTTCCTTAAAAAGGTCCAGGTCCCTCACTACATCTGGAGTCATCTCCCACCGTCCTGATCTATGTCTTGCCACTGAATCTGGATGACTCTGGAGGAGAGAGTGAGGCTGATAACTTTGCACAGCTCTGCCTCACTTAAATCCAATTCCCTTGCAAGTCAAGACATGACCCTCCTGATATCATTGGTCCTCTTTGAGAATGAAGGACAAATGACATCATTTTACATATGAGATCCAAAGATGTTAAGTGATTTATTTGCCCAAGATCAAACAGAAAAATGGCAGAGTCAAAATTTAAACACAGATCCTCTGAATCTAGAACATAAAAAAAATAATTTATATTATTTTTGCATTTTAAAAAGTTTTACTTTTTTATCAACAGTACATATGTCCAACAAAATGTTATATAGAAAAATTGTAACAACTGAATCTTCTGATGACCTGATTTTTAAAAAAAACACTTGGTTGCCCTTGCAGATCATTTTTTTTAAGTCTAACTGCTCCCACAAAAAGGTAATGAAGAGTATCAAGTCAAATAGTAGTAGAAAAAAGCAGTCATGCTCTCTAGGATTGGGCTAGAAACCTAAGGTCAAATATTGTGGTCCAACTCAATATATCAAAGCAGAGTCATAGAAACCCAGTCAATGAGAATGTCAAACCCTTACATCCCCATGGTCTCTAGCTATGGCCTTTCTTCCTCTTTCCTAGAGGTATATACTTTCTATGCTCTAAATCCCTTTGTCTTTCATAACATTCCCTTCGAATCTGTCCCCAGTAGTAGCCATAGGATAGAACTGGCATCTTGTAGAGACAATTTCCAGCCACATAAAGTTAGGTTCAAAACAATATTAATAAATGATAAAGCATTTTCCTCCCAGAGGATCTGGTAGTCTCTGTCTCCAGCCTGCTCCTTCAGAGACCTCAGGAGTTTCCTATCGGCTGAGAACCAGCTTTGTGTTGTGCTAAAGTTACTTCGCTTCCAATGAGAGCTCCATCACTCAGTGTCGTCTGGTATACATTACCTGATTTCTGTTTTACTATGATTTGGATAAACGGGTTTTTTTGCAATTTGCTAAGTGTATTCATTGTGAGAGTTGTATTTGGTGGGAAACAGGGCAAACTGCTGATATAGGAGCTTGAGAATTCTCCTCTCTTCCCTCCATGACAAAATAATCAGAAGTTAGCTGCACTAATCACATCCCCTAGTTCAGTGGTTCTCAACCTCTGGGTCGCCACCCCTTTGGGGGTCAAACGACCCTTTCACAGGGTTCTCCTAAGACCATCAGAAAACACATATTTCCAATGGTCTTAAGAATCGAGACACTGCTCCTCTATCTGTCTCCAGGTGAGTCCACCCACATGCAGACACACCCATATAGGAACATTAAAGGCTCCCCTCATTAGGAAGGTTGAGAACCACTGCCCTAGCTGGACAATATTTAGGGGAAAGGTAGATGCACTTTTAGTATGGCACCCCCTCTGTAGACAGTAGTAGTAGCCTACAGTCCTAACCTGCTGCCACTCCTCACAGAAAGGCTATATTGCCTCCCTTTCAGCCACACCTTGACCAAACCCTCCCTCACTATGTGGAGCCTCACTACACTTGTGGGGCCCACTCTCATTCGCTATGTGAATTACGCTACAGGTCAGTCTAGGATATATAGGGAGGTTCAGGGAGGACTAGAACCTCTGGTGTGAGGACGTGCCAAGCCCTTTTCAGGGCTACTCATCAACCTTTGGCATCCACTCGTCACACAACTCCCACCTGGGGCTCCTAGAAGCTGCAGCATGCCAGACTGAGGGTAACAGACAGACTTCAACCCATCAGTGAGTTAGTGAGATGGCCACCCCAAGTACGTGCAGACGTTCCCTGTTGGGATGAGCAGATGAGAACAATTTGTTCCAGGGGTCAGGTGGCTGCAGCAGGCGCTGGGGAGAGCTTTGAGCTTGGTCAGATGTCAGAGACGCCAAGGTCTTTCACTGCACCCTGGGTCATGACAGTCATCTTGATTTTTGTCTTGTCACTGGACTTTCACAACTGAAAAGGAGCGTGAGGCTGAGGACTGTGTCTCACTTAAATCCAATCTATGAGCAAGTCAAGACATTACCCATTTTGTGATGTCATTGGTCCTCTTAAAAAATGAAGAACATAAAAGAGCCCAAAAATATTTATTGCAGCCCTCTGTGTGGTGGGAAAGAGCTGGAAACTTAGGGGATGCCCATCAATTGGGGAATGACTGAACAAGTTATGGTATATGAATGTAACAGAATACTATTATGCTATAAGAAATGGGAAGGAAATGGACTTCATAATTACCTGGAGAGGCTTATGTGAATTGATGCTAAGTGAGAAGAGCAGAACCAGGAAAAATTTGTACACAGTCACAGATACATCATATGTGTTACGACCACCCTTGATAAACTGGACTCTTCTCAGCAACATACAGTTAAAAGACAGCTCTACAAGTAAGTCTCAGAATGGAAGGAGATATCTACACTCAAGAGAAAGATCTAGAAAGACCAGAGTTTAAATGGAGACTGAAGCAACACATGCCATTGTTCTTTTCCATGTTTGGTTTTGTTTCTTTTTTTTGTTTCTTTTTCCCATTTGGTTACAAAGCTTCTATATAACCAGACTATTGTACAATGTGAAAGTGTTTGCAGATCCTATACATGATTGTATGCCACCATGGGGGGAGAGGGGGAGGAAAAGGGAGGGGAGAAAATCTGAAACTCAAGAGATTCTGTAACTGAATCTTGTAAACTAAAAGTAAATAAACAAGTCAATAAATTTTAAAAAATTAAAAAAAATTTTTAAATGTAGAACAAACAACAGGTCAGTCCATAGGAATATAATTTTTGGTTGCTCATTTTTCAGGAAAACTGAACCTAAAGGCCATTCATGGCCATAACTTCTATGGAGATTCATAGGGTAAAGATTCTACCCACATGGGGCGGCTAGGTGG
>JAQQSW010000281.1:35175-56510 GCA_028646575.1 Pseudocheirus occidentalis
GATAGATAGATAGATAGATAGATAGATAGATAGATAGATAGATAGATAGATAGATAGATGATGGATGGATGGATGGATGGATGGGTGGGTAGGTAAGTAGGTAGGTAGGTAGGAAGATAGAAAGATGATAGATAGATAGATAGATAGATAGATAGATAGATAGATAGATAGATAGATAGATAGACAGACAGATAGATAGATGCTATTATTATCCCCATTTTATAGATAAGGAAACTGGAGCAAATAGAGATTTAAGTAACTTGCACACACACACATACACACACACACACAGAGCTAGTAAGTGTGACTGGATTTGAACTGAGGATTTTTTGATCGCAAGTTCAGCAGCCTATTCACTATATGACCTAGCTACCTATATGTATGCGTAGGTACACACACAATAAATGAAACTGACTTAAAAGTACTTCTCCAGGCTTAAGGCCTAGAGAAATTGCTTAACAGAATTATAATTAATTTACCAATTGTTTAAAAGTAAATGGATACCACATGCGACAGTTGAAATGGATTTTTTTTTTTGGAGGGGAGGATGTCTGTACCTGGGATATCATTGATGTGTAGAATTTCTAGTGAAGAAATTCCCTTGGCCAAGGCAAATCAGTAACTGTCCTGCAGTTTCCAGTCTTGGAAATTATATAGAAATTAAGTGATTTGTACAGTGTAACATACCTAATATATGAGAAGCAGGACCTAAGTCTAGGTCTTCTATAATCTGAGGCCAGCTCTCTCTCCATTAATTTAACTTCTGAAAATTTTGGGTCTCAGGATCCAAAGTATAAAATACTTATTTTCCAGAGGCAATTGCCCGGGGTCACACAGAAAGCGTCTGAGGCTCAATTTTAACTCTGGTTCTCTTGACTTCAGGGACAATTCTCTATCAGCACCACCTAACTGCCCCACCTTGCACTTTAAAAAATTATTGAAGCCCCCTCCTCAAAGAATTTTGTTTATGTAGGTTACCTATAGTAACTAGTAGTTACTGGATTAAAAATTAAAACATGTTGGTAGTATCATGAAAGCAATTTTGACTTTGTGGACCCCCTGAAAAGATCTGAGGGACTGCCATGTGTTCCCCGACCATACTTTGAGAACATTAATATATGTCGCCTCTGTACATTTATATAATGCTATATTTATACAAAGCAACTATGTATTATATAACACTTTAACTAAGCTTTTTCCTTACAACTCTGAGGTAGCTAATGAATTTCAATACTAACTTATTATTATTTCAATGCTAATATCTTATGCCATATACAATAAGTTTCAAATGGATACTTGACCCAAGTATAAAAGATCACATTTTAGAAATTTAAGGCGTCTTCTAGCCAGTATGGCTACCAGAATGGGAGACAGGCTACTCATCTACCTGCCCACTCCAGCAAAAACCCGAAATTAGTAGCAGAGTGAGTAATGCTCACAAAATCTAATAATGCACTACAATAAGTCACTTCTTCCACCCCAGAACTGCACTGAATGTCAATCAGAAGCCCAAGGGCAATAGGAAAAGGGGACTGCCAGTAAAGCCAGCACCAGCTCAGGGCTTTAAGCCTGAGAGATCAGCAACTGGCTGCAAATGCAGGTAGCCAAAAAACCTCTGTATTTGAAGGCAGCAAAACTAGAGGGCTTCCCTGAGAAAGCCCTATAAGGGAGACTGAGAAAATAAAAACTGATTCTATTCTGTATCACTGCCAGCATCTCCTACAAGAGCGTAAGTCATGTTTATGTTTGAATTAAGTTCAGAAGTTCATAGGTTCAGAAGTTCAGTCTTCCTCTTTGACTTAAGTTTAAAAGTTCAGTTTCCCTATAAATCACTCTAATTAAAAGAAACTTATTATCTCTATACCACTAAGCTGTCCTTACACAATTAGGGAAAAATCTGTTCTCTATATACTATTAGTTATTCTTGTAGGTAGACTAAGTCAGAATTTCCTAGCAAGATGGAAGGGAAGGCTGCTGCTAGCCCCACCTTCCTTATTTCCAGACAATCTTTTTGTTCCCACACCTATGATGCTTCTGACTTTGTAACCAAATTCTTTCCCCATCTATTTTTCAGATGCTCCTACCAGAAATCCAAAGGAAGACCCAAATAGGTGACCCAAAGGAAGACCAAATAGAGCAGATCACACAACCCAAAAGTGTAGGAAGGAGTGGAAAACGGCCCTGGTCCAATCTCAATTCAGGAAGTAAAGCAGGAAAGAAATACATCAAAGAAAATACCAAGCAGTATAAAAATTTATTGCAAATCCCTAATGATCCCTCAAAGGAATAAAGTAACTCCTAAACTACAAGCAGAGATTCAAAGGAAAAAATGGACTTTCCACATGGATGAACATCTAGAAGTCGAGAGAGAGAGAGAGAGAGAGAGAGAGAGAGAGAGAGAGAGAGAGAGAGAGAGAGAGAGAGAGAGAGAGAGAGAGAGAGAGAGAGAGAGGTGAAAGGTCTTGAAAAAAGACTTGGAAGGTGAATAAGTTGCTTAGAAGTAAATGGTCATCTTGACCTGAAAAATCGTATCCCTGAACATCAGAATAAACCAAGCTGAAATCAATCAGACCACAATAAATATGAGGACAAAATCAAGACTCAAAAATAGAAGAAACTGTAAGATATAAACTGTAAGATATAAAAAAAATGACCTAGAAAGCAGGTCAAAGGAGAGAGAATTTAAAATTATTTAATTCCCAGAAAACCATGATTTTTTTAAAAAAGGCCTGGATATTATATTTAGAGATGTCATAAATGAAAACTGCCCAAATCTATTAGTACCCAGAATACAAAGTAAGCATAGAATCCATGGAACATCTCCTGAAAAGAACCACAAAAGGGCAAGTCCCAAGAATGTTATAACTAAAATTTACAGCTCCCATATATTAAAAAAAAAGAACCACTAAAAAAAAAACCAACTAAAAAAAAAAAACCAAACTGCAGGCAACCAGAAAGCAGTTCAAATATCAAAGTGCCACAATCAGAATCACACAAGATCTGATGGCTTCTACCAGAAATGAAAGATCTTGGAACAAAATAATCTAAAAGACAAAAGATAGGCTTACCACCAAGAATAATTTACCCTGTAAAGCTGGGCATAACTTTTGGGGGAAGAGGAAGCAAAGGGAAATGAACTTTTAATGAAAAAGAGGGTGGTTAAGCATTTGTGATGAAAAGAACTGACTAGGAAATTTGAAATGCAAACAGAAAAGTTCAGAGAAACCTAGAAAGATCAATTTATTTGAACAATCAGGAGCTGTAGGATGATGTAATGTTAGCATCCTAATAGAATGATAATCTGATACAAAAAACAAATTACCTGGAAAACCGGCCAAAGGGAGGAATTTAAAATCATTGGACAGGTCCCTTTAAACCTCAGTGTCTTCAAAGAGTATTGAGGGAGTTAAACAAGAAAAACAGAAGTCCTAGGGGTGGATTAGTTTTGTTCTGAGAGTTTTAAGAGAAGAAAGAGAACGGAGGATAAAAGGAATACTCTACTGTAGAAAGGAGGAAGAAGGGATTAGAACTTGCTATTTCCCATGAACGAGGTACATAAGAAAAATTTACAAAAACATGGAAGGTGTAATGATATATAAAGCATTAGGTGAATCTCACTCTTATCTGAAATGGACAAAGTGGTGTTAGACACACTTTTTTTTGAGACAATTTTTTAAATACTCTCACGTGACCATCCCAATTTACTGAACTATGAATGTCAAGTTGTACGAAAGTGTGCCCTTTTAATTAAGAGTTTTGGCTACTTCAAAGTAATTGAAGAGAGAAGGTATTGAGGGGAGGATGTTTACCATAAGAAATAACAAACATGATAATAAAGAATTCAGGGAAACATGGAAACACTTTACAACAGCCTCCTATTTGATCTGCATGCTTCATCTTTCCCCACTTGAATCCATTCTTTTAAACACCTACAAAAATGATCTTCCTTAAGCATAGGGCATTTGTAAACCAACTTACTCTCTTATTAAATGCACTCCAGTGGCTTCTTATTGTTTCTAGGGTTAATATGAGTCCTTCTATTTGGCTTTTAAGGCCCTTAGCTTACCCCAATCTACCTTGCTAGCCTATTACTTCCCTTCCCACATAGTCCTATCCAGCCAAACTGGTGACACTCCTTCACCAGTCTCCATGTACTGGGTATTCCCCATGCCTGGAATGCACTCCCTCTTCATTTCTGTCTCTCAGAATCCCTTACTTTCCTTAAGACTCAACTTCAGCACCATCTTGTATATGAAGCATTTTCTGATCATACAAGCTGTTAGTGCCCTCTATCCCAAAATGACCTTGTATTTATTATTTGTATACATACATACCGTTGAGGGTGGGGACTATTTTATCTCTGTGGTTCTCATCTACCTAGCACATAGTAGGCCCTCAACATGATTTAGAATGAAGCAAATGGAACCAGGAAAATAATATACTTGACTCCAACAATGTAAATTTAAAAATACAATAAAACAGAACTAAGTGACGCGTAATTACAATGACCAAATTTGGACTCAGAGGAATGATGAGGAAATGTACTTTGTCCTTTCATTGTAGAGATCAGATGACATCAACATATCAATTGCTTCTTCCTAACTGTTTTTCTCCCCTATATTAAAAGGAAGGGTTCACTAGATTGGAGGTGGTAGGAAATTAGGAAATGACTACTATATTTTAAAATTTTATCAATAAATTTTTTAGGGGTGGCTAGGTGGCGCAGTGAATAGAGCACCGGCCCTGGAGTCAGGAGGACCTGAGTTCAAATCCGGCCTCAGACACTTAACACCAAAAAACTAGCCCTGTGACCTTGGGCAAGTTACTTAACCCCGACTGCCCTCCAAAAAAAGCAAAAAAAAAAAAAAAAATTTTTTAAAGAAAGTAAATAGCTAACAAATTATTCCCAGAAGGTAAGTGTGAAAAGATAAGAAAAGAAAGTTTTCCAAAGAAAAAATTCAAACTCCCAAAAGAATTTTCTAAAACACTAATAGTAAGGGAAAAGCAAATTTAAAAAAACAACTGAAATTTTGCCTCTTTCCAGTCAGTTTGGCAAAGATTGAAAAAAATCCACAAAAATGGGAGCTGTTTGAAGGACCAAAAGAAGTTGGGTTCTTTAATGCATTGTGGTTGGAGCAGCTATGAACGAACTGGTTCAACCTTTTGGAAAACAATCTAGAAATACACTGGTAGGACCAAAGGAGGTAAAATATATAATGAATGAATATATATTAAAAATTTATAGCAGCACATTTTTGCAGTAACAAAGAATAGCAAGCAAAGTGGGCACTCATAAGTTAGGGAATAGCTGAAGAAATTGTGATACATCAAAATTATTTCACCATAAGAACTAAGAATATAAAGAATTCAGAGAAACAATGGAATAACGAATAATAATAACAGCTATCATTTTAATTGTGTTTTGAAGTTTGCAAAGTGCTTTACATGTATATTAACCCATTTTATCTCAAACCAGTTCCATGATGTAGGTATTATCTCCATTTAACAGATGAGGAAAGTGAAGCTGAGAGAGGTTAAGCGACTTGCCCAAAGTCAACCTAATATTTAAAGCTGGATTCAAATGTGGGTCTTTCTGACTCCAAATTCAGAGTTCTATCAACTACACCACTTAGCTGCTTCAAGTATTCTTCTATTGGATTCCCTGCAAAAGAACTTCAAGGGACCACAGACATTATGTCTTAAATACAAAACCAAATTTGGCTTTTCTAGCAAGCAGTTATATAAATTAATGCAAAACAAAGTAAAAACTAAGAAAACCATTTACACAATGATTATAATAATGTAAAACAAATGAAAAACACTAGAACTCTGATAAATGCAATGTCCAGTCTTGACTTCAGAGTGGGTAGTGAAACATGTTCCCCTTCCTTCAATAGAAGTTTGTTGTCAAACATGCACAAAGAGTTAGTTTTACTTATCTATATTTTTTATTACAAAGGAGGGTTCTATTTTGTTTTGGTGGGGAAATTGGGAATTAACAGTGGCATACAAAAAAGCATAATTTTTAAATAGTAAATGGCTGCATCTGAAGAAAGTTTACTGTTTTTAAATAATCTCCCTGCAGACCCTCCCTGCCCTACTAGAAAGTTAGAGGGGAACTGGAGGAGGGCATAAGAGAACAGACTGGGGTAGGGGCTTTACAGTGGGGTCACCGTTTTGGGTTTGGGGGTAGAAAAGACAGGGAGAAAATTTGTAACTCAATATCTCGTGAAAATGAATGTTGCAAACAAGAAAATAAAATAAATATTAAAACAATAAATTAAAAAAATAATAACCTCCCTGCAAAGTAATCTATGCTATAACTACAATTTATCTGCATACAATACAAAGTTAAACAGATCTGTTTAGACTCAGTATTTGCAAATCCTGAATCTGATATCCAAAGTTAATCAATGAGGTTTTATTATCCATGTCACGGAATTGTTCTGAATGCTTTGTGTCACCTATTGTTCAGAGAAGTAATAGAAAATGTAGTAGGACTGTAGGCCAACGTTGTAGGAAAACATCTTCTGTGTAGTTAATGCTTGTTTGCTAATTACATTTTCTGTATCTTTCAGTTATGACCCCCGGTAGTTTATTTGAAGCTTTGATAAAACACTTTTCTAATAACGTACAATACTTTCCTCACACAACAGGCAGAGATTGTGTCCCATCTAAGCCTATCTTCAGTAGTATCTAGATATGTTTGCTATTCATGTAACGTATGTAATGCTTTTTAATGAATGAAGTGAATGATGAGCCCATGCCACCTGAGATAAGACGGTTGAAAATTTTTTCCATACATCAAGTCCAACAGAAGACATTCTCCCTTCTCCCTGACAGTCTTTCATTTCTTTCTGCCCATTTTTCCCCATTATGAAAACTCATTTATTGCAATTTATTAACATCAGATTCACATTCATAGTGTTTTATAGTGGTGAAACTGTATAGAAACTTATGGTCATATTTTTTCATATATATTTTAAATGATTGGTATGGAGAGAGAATGGGGTTACCTATAGTTCAATACACTTTCCTAGCCCCCACATTACTGGATTTGATACCTATCTTGAAAGCAAGGCAAATTAATTCATACACAAGAGCATTAAGGCATAGTTGAACCGCACAGCTTTGTGTTCATATTAATAAGTCACTATCCACCACTACACTAGTGGGCAAGGTGTCTCAGACTTAATCATGAGATACACCAATTTTGTATATTTCTATTTATAGGCTTGGTACAGTGTGGGTGGATAGATCTACCCGATAGTACTGGGAAACAATATTCTAAGCGGTCTAATTTAGATTTGTGGAATTTAAAGCTTTGAAGTCAGGAGACATAGGAGGCTAATTCAGGAACTTGGAATTTAAAGTTGAAAGACAAAAATCAACAAGGCCAAAAACCAGTTTGTTTAATTGGTGGTATGCAAAATAGCAAAGTCCTAAGAATGACTGGTCCAAGCATAGTCTTGTTCCTTCCTCTATGTTAATGATGATTTGCATCACCTAGATGTAGAAGTACCAATCTAGTTTTAAATGAGCAAGTAGGCAGAAAAAGATGTTCACATTCAGTGGATCTTTTAAAACTTTCTAACTTTGGATTCATCTTGAAAGGTAGCCTTTTCAAATATCTCCATTTTAAGGTAAAGAATTTATAGCCTGGTCTGGTGGCATTTAAACTCTTGGTCCATGGAAGTCTGACTTACTTCATAGGAGAAGGTTCCAACTGGAAATAAGTCTAAATTTTCCAAACCAGCTATGTGACTCTTTCTGGAGCAGGGCACTAAATTATATTTCCTAAGCAAGATACACCCACATTTTTTTATATTTAGTAACAGCCTAAATTTAAACAAAAGAACACAGAAAATGTGCTAAAACCCAAATCAGTTTTTTGGCTAAAAAATTCCTGTTAATTTTAAAAGAGCAATTCTCATTTCCTAAATTATATAATAGTTCTTCATTAACACTTTATATCTTTCCTAGTTCTTTTTTTAAAATAAAAAGTCACCTTCTAGTTATGGTAATTCCAAAATTTCCTTTTAAAGAGTAAAACAACCTGGATTCCTGCACCTCCTTTTCCTAAATAAGAAAATAAAATCATTTTGAAAAGTTAGTTTAGGCAACTGGGCGACACAGTGGATAGAGCATCAGTCAGGAGGCCCTGAGTTAAAATCTGGCCTGACACTTACTAGCCTGTGACCCTTGGCAAGTCACTTAACCCCAATTGCCTATCCCCTTATCCCCAAAAGAAACAAAAATAAATTTAAATATGGGGGTGGGGGTATTCTGCAAAAGGATTGTTCATTTGTTCTACTCTCAAAGAAGGAAATGTGAAGTTACGCAGAGCACTAACCATGGCAAAGTTAAACAATTTTCCCAAAATATGAAGCTTAAAAGTCCTTGTGAAAGGAATTTTTTTGTTAAACAATTTTTTTTTGTTATTTTTCATTTCCATCATTTAAAGGCTCTTAAATTTGATTGTAATAAATTTACAACTTTTGGCTCAGGACCACCTGCTTTCTGTTATCTACCTACCTGGCTACTAATACTTGTGAAGAACCTCGAGTTCCATAAAGAAAAAAATATTAAAATCAGTCATTGAGACAGATGGTGCAATTTAGAAGCATGTGTGGTCACCTAATAATTCTTTATCATCTAAAATCCACTATCTGTTTATTTAAGATTGTTCAAAGTTCTTCCCATATCCTCTTGTCTCTGCTATGGCCATTGTTTTGTTTGTTCCTTTCATTTTGACCCCTTTTTCATGTATTTTAAATGTCCATTCAACAAACATTTAACGTTTCTGCTTCTAGATCAGTGCTTCTCAACCTTCCTAACGCCATGACCCTTTAATACAGTTCCTCATGTTGTGGTGACCCCCCAATCATAAAATTATTTTTGTTGCTACTTCATAACTGTAATTTTGCTACTGTTATGAATCATAATGTAAATATCTGATACGCAGGATGTATTTAAATTGAACATAACCCACAGGTTGAGAACCGCTGTTCTAGATGATTCACAACCTGAAGTTGCCACTCCCTTCTTTTGGGGTGGCTAAGGTGGATTAGACCACCGGCTCTGGAGTCATGAGGACCTAAGTTCAAATCCAGCCTCAGACTCTTAAGGCTTAGTAGCCGCGGGGCCTTGGACAAGTCACTTAACCCCAATTGCCCTGCCTTCCCCCCTCCAAAACAAAACAAAAAAAAGCAATTTATAAACTAAAAGGAAAGGGAAGACACATGGTACATGCTTCCTTACATTGTAATGGTTATGTGATTGGTACAAAATGAGAACACAAGAAAAAGAGAAGACTAAAAGAAATGACATTTGTGCTGATACTTTCAAGGATGACTTTGACTTCTGAATTAGTTGGTAAGAATGGAAGGCAAAGAGGTGTATGTCAGATACAGCAAATAAATAACATAAAGAATATGTCCAGTGATTGGATATTGGGGATATGGCAGAGTAAAGGATTATATACTAAGTTTTAAGCCTAGGCAGTGGGAAGAATGATTAGTGCCCATTTAGAGAAGAGGCTCAATGATAAGTACTATAACTTCTTTGGATGGGGTCCAGGATAGAGCTTTCAAATTACACTAGGTATCAAGTGTCATATCAAATATATATGCAAACTACACTTTAAAAAAATCAAATCATTCCTTTCACCTAGGATCTGTTAAATGGGCACACCATTAATTGTACTACCTACCTTTTCCAGAATTGTTTATGAGAATTAAATGAGGCGTACAGAAAACATGTTAATCTTAAAACATCATAGCATAGAACACCCGGCTTTAGAGTCAGTAAACCAGAGTTTAAATTTTAACATTTTCACTTACCACCTGTGACTTTGTAATTTTACCTGTTTCCAAATCTATAAAATGGGAACTTTCAGTACCTACACACAGGCCTAATGAGGAAAGTGTTTTGTATGCCTTAAGCATGTCTCCTATTATTAGATACTATTATGTAATAAAAGCTCTTGCGCTCAATTGATAGCTTTATAAACCTCACTTGCTAAGAAACTCTCCTTTGGTGGGCTTCTACAAGAAAATAAAACTCCCAAGATTTCCTCGGGGATACTAAGCAAACGATCTAGCTTTGTTCTCTCTTGGTAGGGTCGAACCACACTGCCTTTCTAAGTAACCAAGAGGGAAAACCTTGAAACATTTCCTCATGAAACTCAGACCTATTAGCCAAGAAAATAACAAACCTTTTTCACCTTTATCCAATTGCAGTGATACTGACATTAGTAGCCTGAAATAGGGTACCATTGTTGGTTACT
Source organism: Pseudocheirus occidentalis (assembly GCA_028646575.1). Taxonomy (NCBI): domain Eukaryota; kingdom Metazoa; phylum Chordata; class Mammalia; order Diprotodontia; family Pseudocheiridae; genus Pseudocheirus; species Pseudocheirus occidentalis. Next base: position 45,464 of record JAQQSW010000281.1, read on the forward strand.
TCTTTTCAGTACAGAGGACTAGGAATCAGACTAGGATTCTAATCCTGGCTCTATTACCTGTGGGGTCTTAAGCAATATACTTAACCTAAATCTGTCTCCTAATCCATACAACCAAGGGGCTGTAATAATAAATAACTTCAAGGTCCCCTTCAGTTCTAACATTCTACAATCTAGGCGTATCACATTTATTTCAGGGTTTGAAATTTAACATGTGCCAATCTCATTAAAAACAATTAAAACTTCAACATGCATCTTTGTATTAAATTCAAAGCAGACTAGGAAACATCTGTAATAAGCAATCTGCAATGATGCTAAGGAGTTTCTCTACAGAGCCAGCCAAGGTTCTTAGAATTTATCCTTACCGCCAATTTTACTAAGTCAAGAATTTACTTCCACGGACAAAAACTCCTTCTCCCTTGTCTTTTGGGTTCCCACTCCTCGCCCACAATGACAGATAAATTTTATACGTAACTAGAGGGAAAACACTGGACACCGCAAGTACCATCTGTTTTGGAAGTTTTCATGTTACATAGGTGCCAGTCTAACATCCAAATGACCACTTTCAAATCAGTAAGATGTGGTTTTTTAAAAATCTCAAAAGCAACTCTTAATAAAAAAAAAAAAAAGGTATTAGAAATACTAACCTACTGGTTAAATGACAATATTCTGACCTCAAGCAATATCTACCCATCCACATACTTATTTCATATGCTGGTTCTTCTGATCACATCTTTTTAATTGTCTTAAAATCTCATCCTGAAAATGGATATAACCATTTTAGTTGTGAATGCTTCAATTAACTAAAAGGTAGGAAGAAGATAATTTCAGCAATCATTTCAATGTGAGAATAAGATTACTTTTTTAGCTAGAGAACTGTAAATAAGCACATAGAAATTAAATTTCAATCCTTTTTGCTTTTACATAGGACCCTATACAAAACTTTTGAATGCTCTATCCCTCTTTTTAAGTAATAGAACAGATGCAAAAAAAATCTACAACACATTGGAAGGAGGTAAATAAGGAAACCAGGTATCTAAAAGAAAAAAACCAAAACACCTCATTGAAATTCACTTCTGCAATGTCTTATGAATAAAGGACACCAAAAAAACAGCTGAAAATAATCACTGTACTTCACTTTCCTTCACTACAATAAAAGGCCCAATTTCTTAGACTTTGTTAAAAACGCATATGAAACATGTAAATTAAATAGTCAAGAATGGATTCCATAGGGGAAAGAGGCAAGGATCAGAGTCTATCTTAAAACTGTTGTCTACCACAGAACAGACTTAACACTATGTATTTTTCAATAGAATTGAACAATTCTATGTATTTGTCAAGTTACTTTAAATTGCCACATTCATACATAGATAACACAACTGACAAAAAGAAAGACAAAAAAAAAGCTTTTAAGATTCTTGCACTGAACTGATGATAGGGGCTGGACATTCAGAACATAATAGAAAACTGGCCCTTCCACCAAAAACTAAGCCAGAGAAACTTGAGACAATTTTCTCTAAGGTGACTCCATAGTTTGATTATTCAGGACATCAACTACTTTGCCTAATTCTTGACTGTAAAAAAGTGAGTCCCCATCATTATGTACATTGATTTGTCCCAGAAATAAAAACTTTGTTAAATGTGAGGTATGGTTTACATGAAGATTTCCCAAAACTTTTTTGAACACCAAAAGCAAAAAATAAATTACAAAAACAGATCAAAATGAGGTCAATGCTTCTTACTGCACAAAACAGCATCTGAAACCAATTCTATTTGATGTGGTACACTTTGCCTTATAAATTTGTGCAACCAGCTGTTAAATAAGGCTATTAAGTATGTTTCTTCAATACCAATTAAAAATTCCAATTTTTCCTGGCCTAAACTCAAAGATATGTTTTAAGAGTTAAAGTTTGTTTATAATTGGGTTTTGTATTTTTACTCCTAAGACCTACCTTTTTTCAAGACCCTTCTTATAGCTTTAATTTTAGGGATTTGATTATATGTCCTCAAAATGCCAAACGCTTAATTTGTGTACTAGTAAAGCAGCTACCAAATACTCTAGTATAATCTATAACCCACCCACCATGTGATCATACATAATCTCACTCAAGCACGTAAAGAATTGAATTCTTTATTTGCAATATCCATAAACGTTGCTATTCTCTATTTCTATCCAGGAAGGCAAATGTCCCCATTATCAGGTTTGTTTGTTCTTTTTTTTTTTATAAACAACAACTTGAATTCTATTGCATGAAAGGGCTACAAATATACATTTGTTAATCAAGCAGAATACAGATATTTTGCTTTACAACTTGCACCTAAATTGCCGGTACACTGAGCTGGCTCACTATTTTTCATAGCCGTATAGGACTATTGCCCAAGCTATGCACAGCAATTTACATGTTCAATTTTTATGTAGTGTGTGGGCTGTAGTGACATGGACAACTATGTTCCCTATATTCCTGTGAAGTCTTTTCAGTTATACGTAGAACATGTTAACTTCTGAGTCTACACAGGCATTTTTGATGTCAAAACATACAAGTCTAGTGCAATTTACTTAAACCAAACAATTTTTAATTAAATTGCATTGCAGAGGTACTGCCATTCTGCCAGTAGATGGAGCTACAAAGAACTAATGGGGGAGGGGGTTTAATGAGGACAATAGTTCAGGTAAGTGGAAGGGGAAAAAGTTTAACCTGCTCAGAAAATACAAAAATGCATATAAGGTTATTATTTCTGATAATAAACCCTTGCTCGTAACGAGTCATTACAGTCAAACCAAATCAATAAGAGGACTGAAACTAAGCCATCTGAAATTTTTAACAGTTTATATGAATGAAAACACATGCTTAACACAAACTATTTCTTCAGAACTACACAGTACATACGTTGACAGAAATTCATAGAAAGTGACCAGCCATGTCATAGGGTGGCAAGCAAACAACTTAGTACAAGATGGTGGATGAACAGTAACTTAAGTGAAGTTTTTTCTTTTTCTTTTTAAAACAAGCCACATCCACCAATTAGTACTTCAAAAGTTTTGTCTTCAAGGAATAAAATTCAATAAAGCCACTAGCAGGGCAACAGGAAAATAAGAACACCAGGACCTTTTAAATTTCTCTAAGTACACATTAAGAATTAACACGAAAAAAAAATTTTTCAAAACTAAAATCCCTTAAACCGTACGGAATGGATCCTAGGAAAAAAATGTTAGACATTTACGGTCAAACACAATGATTTATTAAAAATAAAACGTAAAAATGATTTTTGTACATATGCTTCCAAATTTCAGTCATGGGATCCTAGTAGGTTTCATAGAAAAAACGCAGTAGCCGGTATCAAGTCCTTACAACAAAGTAAACTCCCCCCGCCCGACCCCTCCCAGGTTTTGCTACAGAATCAGCAAGACACCCCCCCTCCCAAAAAAACCAAACCAAAACAAAAAAAAACAAAACAAAAACCAAAACACAAATCAAAACAAGACATTTTGCTAGTATAAAAACGACCAAGGTCCAAGTAATAATAAAAAAATAGAGTCCATCAATGACTGTAACACAAAAATGTGTATGTGGGGCCGAGTCCATTTTCGTAAGAAGGGGAGACAGAGAGAAGGTGGCAGGCGAGTAGATCGAAGCCCCCAAAGGGAGGCCGCAGAAGGAGCTGTCCCCCCAAGGGCAAAAGGGAGAATGGCGAGAGGGGAAGAGGACTTTGGGGAGTCGAACTTCGGGCGGGGCGTCTAAAAAGGAGCTGCCCCCACGGCGCCCCCCCGCCCCCCGGGAGCCTTTTTCTCGCGCTCCTCCTAGAAGGAGCTGCCTCCGTAGCCGCCCCCGCCGCCATAGCCACCTCTGTAAGGTCCACTGTTGCTGCGGCCGCCCCAGCTGCTGCCCCCGCCTCCGCCTCCGCCGCCGCCGCCGCCGCTCTTCATGGGCCCGTACGAGGACTGGTGCTGGCTGTAGCTGCCGAAGCCGCCGAAGCCGTTGCCGTAGTCGCTGCCGCCGTAGGACGCGCCGCCGCCGCCGCCGCCGTAGGCGTTGTAGCCCCCGCCGCCGCCGCCGCCGTAGCCGCCGTAGCTGTTGTAGCCGCCGCCGCCTTTCGACAGCCCGTTCTGGTCTCGGCCGCCGCCGCGGCCCCGGCCGCCGCGACCGCCCCGGGAGGGCCTGGCGCCGCCGCCGCCCCCGCCGCCGGGATGGATGTCCTCCTTGGGCACGGCCTTCTTCACCTCCACGCGGTGGCCCTGGATGGGGTGGAACTTCACGACCGCGGCCTTGTCGGCGGCGTCGTGGCTCTGGAAGTAGACGAAGCCGAAGCCCCGCTTCTTGCCCGACTGCTTGTCGGCGATGATCTCCGCCTTCTCGACCGCGCCGAACTGCGAGAAGTGCTCCACCAGGTCGCCCTCGGCCACGTCCCCCTTCAGGCCTCCCACGAACAGCTTCTTCACCTTGGCGTGGGCGCCGGGGCGGGCCGAGTCCTCCCGGGACACGGCCCGCTTCAGCTCGACCGTGTTGCCGTCCACGGCGTGGGGCGAGGCGGCCATGGCGGCGTCGGCCTCCTCCACGTTGGAGTAGGTCACGAAGCCGAAACAGCGGGAGCGCTTGGTCTGGGGATTCACCACCACCACGCAGTCCGTCAGGGTCCCGAAGGCCTCGAAGTGGCCGCGCAGGCCCGACTCGCTCGTCTGCACGTTGAGGCCGCCGATAAACAGCTTACACAACTGCGAGTTCTCCATCTCTGCGGCCTCGGCCTCGCCCTCGCCAACTGAGCGCCCGACTGCTCCGCCGCCTACAGCTCGCTCCGCTCAGGCCTCGCTCGGCCGCCGGTCCCCCGGTCGCCGCTACCCGGCCCCCGCGGGGGAGGGGGTAAGGGAAAGGGGCGCGTGAGGGGAAGGGGAGGGAAGAGGAAGGAAAGGGGGGAGGGAGGGGAGAAGGAGCCGCTCAGGGGGCGAGCCGAGGATAAGGGGGGTAGAAAAAACCCAACCAAGGCCTTCGCCGCCGCCGCTAGCTCCCTCAGCCGCCGCCTCCGTTCCCCTTTCTGGGCACCACACAAAGAGGCCGCTGGACGCGCGCGCACCCACCCCGAGGCGTGCGTCACTGCCGACGCTCACCGGCCCCGCCGGCCGTCAGCCAATCGGCGCGCCTCTCGGCTACTCGCCACCTTCCGCGCGCTCCGCGCCGCAACACCCGCCCTTGCTCTCGCGCTCTCTTCCGGCCTCTTACCCCCGCCCCCAGTCTTCAGCCCATGGCGCGCGCCGTTCTCCCAGTTGCTGCGACGCGCCGAGTCCAGAGCCAATTAGCGCTCGCCGCGCGCCGCCGGGACCCACTATTCCCACCTCCACAGCCGTTCACTCCTGTGCGTCCCGGTCACATTTGCACCACCCCTCTGAATGACATGGGATCTCGGCCAATCGCCGGCCTTCTTCTTTGCAACATTTCCTCCTTTTTTTTTTTTCAAAAGCCGTGGAGTGGGCGCGCATCGTGGTGCGCGCGTTCCTACCTCTTCCCCTGCCCCGCCCCTCATCGCCCCCCCCCCCCCCGCCTTTCGCTGAGGCGGACTCCGCCTCTCTGGCTGGGAAGCCTGGCGGGGTGGGCGCGCTTCCCGGGAGCTGGAGTGCGCGCTCTCGATACCGCTCCCAACGGCTTGCGGCGCGTGGCACCTTGGGCGGGCTTTTTTGAAAACTTGACTGTTGGGGGGTGGGGGAGAGAACGGCGTCTCCCTCCCGTTCTCTTCCGTGCCTGGGCGCCCCTGCCATAACCGACCCCCTCACAGACTTTTCACACCCATTTCCTCCATTCACTTTATTGAGCGCCTACAGTGTACGCTTCACCACGCAGAGTTCAGTCAGGCTTGGTGGTGAAGACTAGGCCCACTCAGGAAAATATCAGGAAACTGCGTTCGGAATAAACAGAGTCACGAGTGAAAGGCAAGCCGGTCTCAGCACGAAACCGCGTCCCCCAGCTCCTCTTCCTCGTCCTCCCCACTTCGCGACCCCGGACCCCCATTCCAGCAAACACAAAGCGCCGAGCCCCGCCCCGCGTGGGGCCCGGCCTTCTCTGGCTCAGATGCACGCCTACTTCGTGGGGTCGTCGTGAGAGCGTCCGTAAGAGGACGGTGCAAAACGAGCGTGCACCGAGGGGACGAGAAACAATCCGAGCACGTGGGTGATGAGACAGAAGAAGGATTCCTCCTCATTGGCAGGATGAAGGACAAAGCCGGGTCTGGACGCCCAGGGACCCGAATCCGCCCCTTCGGAGAGCTACCAGAAATACCGTCGTGGCTCCCCCCCCCACCCGGGAGAATCTGAATTTGTGTCTTTCCTAAGGCTGGGCTGTTTCAAGGGCGTTGAATCGTACAGTATCTGACGTAAAAAGCAGATTTTACACAACAGATTCATCGCAGAGAAGCAAGAACCTAAGGCCAGAGGAGTTAACACCTTCTCAGAAAGTGTGTATATCGTCAAGAAAAGAGGCAGGATTTACTCGGTTCCTGACCAAATTATGTGAAGAATTAGATTCCTCTGATTGAACCAGAATTTTTCATTCCTTATCACATTTAACCTAACATCACGAAAGACCGCAATAGAATAAAAGAGCTATTTCTCCTGCGATGCAGAGATTCAATCAATAAATCAACAAGTATTTATGAATAGTCCCCTATGTTAGGCATTTAGAATACAAGTACAAGGAATACAACAATCCCTACTCTCAAGTATTTAATGAATATTATTGTATTTGAAGCCCTGTGTCTATACGAGAAGTGTCACCCACAATCATGAGATTAAAACTGAGGAAAGAATGTGTCTAATATTTTTCATCAATAATATTTAAGCTAATATTTAAAGACTGTGTCAGGAAGGCTTCAAGACAAGGATTTCCAAGAAAGTAAAATAGAACAAAAAAAAATCAAACTTTGAAAGGGTGATAGAATCATAGATTTAGATGGAGAAAGAGAACTTTTAGAAGTCATCTTATCCAGCCCTCTCATACAAATTAAAAAGCTATGACCCAGAGAGGTTAAGTGATTTGCCCAAGGTGAAACAGATAGTAAAATTAGAACCCAGAGCCTCCAACAACAAATCCAGAGCTCTTTCCTGGAAATATTCAGAGGACAGTGGAAAAATAAACTTGGCTGAATTATATTTCCTATGAGTTTTTAAAGTAGGTTGAAGTCAGATAATTATTTTGCTTTTTGGAAGGGGAAGACAAGCAGTTGGGGTTAAGTGACTTGCCCAAGAAGGTTACTCAGCAAGTGTTAAGTGTCTGAGACTGATTTTTGAACTGGGGTCCTCCTCATTCCAGGGTGGGTGCTCTATTCAATGCACCACTTAGCCACCCAGAAGCTGGATTATTGAAAGCCTTAAATGCCACACAAATGAGTATGGAATGTATTCAATGGCATAAAGTCACTCAAGGATTTTTAAGTAGGGAGTGGCATGATATTGACACTAGTCAATATTACCAAAGAAATCTTTTACAGAACTAGGAAAAAAAAAAATCCACATGAAGGAAAAGTTCAAGCATTTCAAGGGTAATAATGGGGAAAAAAGTGTGATCCATCAGTACCAGCTCAGCCAATACCTGGGACATGTTAAGTATACAATGTTAGCATAGGGTTCAATAAACCAGAAGACCTTAGTTACTAGGGAAAGGCTCATTATGTGACAAAAATTTCTGGAAAAACTGGAAGCAGTCTGGCAGAAATTAGGTAGAGAACAACAAGTTATAATGTATACCAAGATAAACTCCATATGGATTTGTAACTCAGATTTAAAAGGTGATATCACAAGCAAACTAGAGCAGCAAAATAGAAACTCCCTTTGAGATCCATGGATGGGAGAGAGTTCATAGGATAAGACGGACAATTTTGACTATATAAAATTTAAAAGTTTTGCACAAACAAATCTAATACAATTAAAATTAGAAGAAAAACGGGTGGGGGATCTTTTCGATTGGTTTCTCTGATGAAAGGTTCATATGCAACATACATGAGAATATGATCCAAAATTGTAAGACTAAGAGCCATTCCCCAATATGAACAGACAATTTTCAAAGGAAGAAATCTAACATCAAAAATGCTCCAAATCATTAATAATTAGAAAATGCAATTTAAAGCATTACTGAGCTTCTACCTCATACTCATCAGACTGGTAAATAAGACAATAAAGGAGGAAAATGGTAACATTGGAGAAGCCATGGGGGATAAAACAGGTACACTAATTGGTGGAGCTAGGAACTGGTCCATCTAGTCTGGAAAACATTCAGAATTGTGCCCCAAAAGGTACTAAACTGAGCATACTTTTTGACCCAGTGATACCATTACTAGGCCTGTACCCTAAAGAAATAAAAGACAAGAAAGACCTATATGTATAATATATATATATATATGTATATATATATATATATATATATATACATATATATATATATATAGTAGTTCTTTTTGTAGTAGCCAAAACCTAGACAAATAAACCCAGATTAAAAAAAAAAAAGACGCCCCTCCTGGAGAACAGGTAAACAAATTATGCCATAAGAAATTATGAAATGGAAAGTTTCAGAGGAAACTGGGAAGAATTATGAACAGATGCAGAGGAGAGCAAAACTAGGAAAACAGTTTATACAACAACATTTAGAGAACAGCTTTAAAATACTTTAGATCTCTGATCAATGCAATGCTAAACTAGGAGTTCAGAGGACTAAAGCTGAAATACCCCATTCACCTTCTGCCAAAAGGTGATGGACTTAGAAAGCCGAATAAGACCTACAGTTTTGGAGAGGGCCAATGTGAGAATTTGTTTTGCTGGAGTATGCATATTTATTGTGAGGATTCTATCTTTTAAAATATATTTAAATTAAATTAAACTAAATTAAAGTTAAAATTTAATTTTTTTTAAATTTCTGAGCAATGGGAAGGAAAGATGATACATAGTTGTAAAATAAATCATTTAAAAAAAGAAGAAAAGAGGAAAAAAAGAGACATATAGGAGTGGCATTTAGAAGAAAAAATGGACAAGACTTGATCACTTACTGGATATGAAGGCTGAAGCAGAAAGAAGAGTCAAGTAGTGGTAGAATCAGGCCTAGAACCTCAATCTCTTGAACTCCCAATTCAGTGTTCTTCCACAACACCAGATTACCCCAAATGACATGCATAGGTGTACTCTTTTATTACCTATATTCCACAATTTGCACCCTATTTTTATATATATATATAGTTATTCAGTGTCACCTATGTGGGAATCTTGCCTCACTAACTAGACTCTAAGTTTCTTCAGGATCATGTCTTCTACCCTCAGTGCTTGACAGATACCAGGTGTGCAGGGCCGGACACAAAGCAGATGTCAAGTAAAGGCTTATTGACAGCCCAATAGCCCTTCTGACCCTGATTTCACATGCAAGAATATCTTCAATTAACTGATGCTGCAGCATTTACAGAGTCTACAATGTGAAGAATAATTAGATTCCTTTCAGTTCCTATGAACTGTGTTGAGTGTTAAGAACACTGGATTTGGTATCAGAAGACAGAGTCTAGTTCCAGCTCTGCTTCTGAGCCTCAGTTTTCTCACCTATTAAAAAATGGTAATAATACTTATGCTGTAAACATTTTACGGGAAATTTTGTGCTTTATAAACAGTAAAATACTATGCAATTGCAAATAATAATTATTATTACTGAATGTATTTCAGTCTCATCAGCCATTGCATAAAAAAAAACTAAGGAAAAATATAAACTGCAGCAGGTCAGTTGCTTTACACCAGATTTGTACTATACCTCTTTGGTCCTGTCTGTTTGCTCCTTTTGGGGGGATGTCAGGAAGAACTAAAGAACTTCTGGAAAGTTTTTTCATTGCATATTTGTTTATCTAACTCGCAATTATCAGAAGCAGCAGCAACAGCAGTAGCACCACAAATAACAGTGCTTCCTATATGCCTGGCTTTGTGTGAAACATCAGAGATGCAAACAAAGGCAAAAATTGGGCCCTTGTCCTCACAGTCTAATGGGGGAGACAATATGTAAAAAACAACTAAATGTGCACAGAAGGTATACAATGTAAATGCGAGGTCATCTCAAAAGGAAGGCTTTAGTAGCAGAACCGCTGAAATGGGGCTAGGATGGGGGAGGAGCTCCAGAGGGCCTTCTTGAGAAAGGTGGGGTTTGAGCTGTCTTCAAGGGAGCCAGGGAAGTAAGGAGGGGGAGGTGAGGCAGGACAGCATCCCAGGTGGGGCAGAAAGCCAGGAAAATGACACAGGCTGCTTCTTATGGTTGTGTCTATCTTTTACAAGATTTTTCTAAGTGCATTGTACAGGTGTTTAAAGGTTTAGTAATAACAATTCACATTTATATAGCACTTTAAAGTTTGCAAAAAAACTTTGCACACCTGATCTCATTTGAGCCTCACAACAAACTTGCAAGTATGATCGTTATGAATTTCCCCATTTTAGAGATGAGAAAACTGAGGTGCAGAGACTTGCTCGAGGACAGTTGTCTAGCAGATGTTAGAAGTGGCATTCAATCCCAGGTCTTAGTGACTGTTAATCCACTACCTCATGTTGCCTTGAAAGTATGTTTATACCTAAGGAGCTTCTTGTTTAGTGCAAGAATCATATCCTCTTAAAGGTCACCCATCTAGTCCAGTTCCCACAAATCTATGGATCCCCCTCTACATCATTCCTGAGAAGGGATCATCTAGCCTCTGGTTGAACAGCTCCAGTGATATGGATCCCTTTACCTCAAGAGTAATCTGTTCCTCTAATGCATTTTGGTGGAGCTGTGAACTGATACAACCATTCTGGAGGGCAATCTGGAACTATGCCCAAAGGGCTATAAATAATTGCATACCCTTTGACCCAGTAATACCACTTTTGGGATTGTATCCCAAAGAGATCACAGAAGTGGGAAAGGGTCCCATATGTACAAAAGTATTTATTGCAGCTCTCTTTGTGGTGGCAAAAAACTGGAAATTTAAGGGATGCCCATCAATTGGGGAATGGCTGAACAAGTTATGGTATATGAATGTGATGGAATATTATTGTGCTATAAGAAATGGGAAGGAGATTGAC
>JAQQSW010000282.1:14095-34713 GCA_028646575.1 Pseudocheirus occidentalis
AAAAAAAAAAAAAGACATCAGGAAGGGGGAGACCCTCAGGGCTTCTGACCAAAATATAAACAATTGTTATTTACATTCACTCTGAGCCAATTAGGGCCCAAACAATGACCACTAAAGTGAAGCTTTGCTGGGACTTATTGTTGGCCTATCAATGAGAGCCAGAGTGAATTGGTTTCTTAAGAAAGAAATCTATGTTGTAAAACCCAAGGAATCTGCTTTGGCTTCTGTGACCAAAATGTATATTCCTTTTGGCATAGGACCAGCAGGTAAAGGTATGATACCCTATGTGGACAAAGGGAAGAGAAGAGAGGGAAGAGAGAGGAGAAGAGAAGAGGAGGGGGAGGAGCTGTGTTGCCCAACTGGAATTGGTTACCTCCAAGCTAAGAAGAGGAAATACAGCAAGACTATAGTGTGATTTAAATTCTAGTTCAAATAGTGTTAATGAAAACGATTGCACTAGGAGAATTCAGCTTGTAGCAAGATTAAATATGGATAAATATGAATTGTGCTATTGTTCTCATTTCCCTTCATATTTTCCTTCAGGAGAATCAAGCATATATTGAGAAGTGTGAAAGAAAGAAAAATGTATTCAGGGTATATATAACAAGACAAGACATTAAAGAAAGAAGAGACATACCACACACATACTTTCACTGTGCATGTGTATATATATATATATATATGTGTGTGTGTGTGTATGTATATATGTATGTATATGTACATAAAACCATAAGTGTTGGTAATTTTTTTTAATTTAAAGGAAAAGTTTTTCTTTGTAAAGAAATAGCAAAATTATACCTAGGAATAAGACAACAGGACTTTGTCCTAGAACCTATAATTTAGAAGTTGCTAACAGCTTGTACACTGCTTTAGTAACAATTTGGTCTCACAATAAGATTAGCAATACCTTGCACTTATAGAGCACTTTTAACAGTCGCAAATGTCTAGAGATTCTGTCTTCTGTTTTCCCTTTACAACAACCTTGTGAGGTAGACGCTATTATACTTTAGAGATGAGGAAACTGATTGTGAGCAAAGTTAAGTGACTTGCCCAGGATCACTTGGATTTTTTTAGCCATTCCGTTGCCTCTGACTCTTCATGATTCCATGGACCATACTCTCTATGGGGTTTTCTTGACAAAGAATCTAGAGTGATTTGCCATTTTCTTCTCCAGTGGATTAAGGCAGACAGAGGTTAAGTGACTTGCCCAAAGTCACACATCTACCAAATGTGTGAGGCTAGATTTGAATTCAGGTCTTCCTGACTCTGGGCCAAGCATTTAATCTACTGAGCCATCTAGCTGCCCTCCTGCCCAGGATCATACAACCTCATAAATGTCTAACTCTATTTCTCTTGAGTTCCAGTTCAGCACTCTATACATTATGTCACCTGGCAATGTAGTATCTAGTTGGTATTTTTGGTTTGTTTTGCTTGGATTGGACCTATGCTTTCATCATTATAGGGAACTTCTGGTAAGAAACTCCCTCTACCAATGCAGACTTGTAGCTGCTCTGCAACTCTACAACTCTGCATCCTGTATAGCTGCACGGGACTCTGAGGAGCCATTATGTGTCAGGGGTGGACTTGAAGCCCAGCCTTCCTAATTACAAGGTACATGCTTTACCTACCACAGCATGTTGCCTGGAAGCACCTAGTTAATCTTTACTTGAAAATCTGAGACTACCAGGTACTATATCCTTCTTCCTTATGCTGTAGCACCTCAGGTGAGTAACCTCTACCCTAATCAATGGCAGAATAACCCCTGTTCCCCTGTTTCACCACCCACAGAATATAACATCAGCACTCTAGGCCTCTTCCTACTCCTCCTCTAACTGAATGCTTCTTAAGGAACTGACCTTGAGAGTTCTTTTCATGTTGCTTACCTTACTTATATTTTGTAAAGCTGTCCCCAAGGTGTTTCATAAAAGGTCCTGTGAACAACCCCCCAAACCCCCCCCACACAAACATTAACAAATAAACATAAAATAAGATAGTTGAGACTTTGGGAAGGAGAATCACTCATTACAACAGTGAATATGGTTGGACAGTATGGATACATATACATACACAAACCAAACTAAAAGGATGCCACTTAGACCTTGATCAATCATTGATAAAAAGTTTACTAGTACAGAGCCAAGAGCAGACTCCTTGAGCATACTGCTTGAGACCTCCTGCCACAATGATGTGGGACCATTATAAACAAAAGTTCTGAAAAATATCTGGGATTTTATTTCAACACACACAATATGCATCAATAGTATTCTATCTGAACAACAACAACAATATAGCTAATATAATCCTAGGCTATTTAAGAGAGACATAGTTAAGGAATAGGGATATGATAGTCCCACTGTATTCTACCTTCATCAGACTCTATCTGGCATATTGTATTCAGTTCTGGGTATCACATTCTAAAAACACTGATTAGCTGGAGAGTATCCAGAGGAGAGTCACTACTATGATGAAGGGCTTTGAAAATCCATTTTCATAAGAAGACTGGCTAAAACAACTGGACACAGCCTGTGGGGGGGGGGGAAATGACTCAGTTTCTTCCATTTGACCAAGCAACAATGAAGCAAATGCCTCCTAACAATCTTCTCACCTCCTTCCCATCACTTCAGACTAACTTTTCTTTTGCATAGATTTTATCATTGGATAATAAATGATAGCACCAGGATTTTGGCAATGGGAACATGAAGTAGTAAAAAAATATGTGAGGAATGTTAAGGGGATACAATCATAGTATTCAGTAACTAATTGGATATGAGAGATGAAGGAGAAGAAAAAGTTAAAGAAAACAAGAGAGCTTCAAGGAAGGAAGATTCTGAATTGTTGGGTGCTCACAGAAGGCATGACATCAGAAGGATTAGCTGGTTTAAGGAAAGGGGCCAAGAAAATTGGTTTTGTGTATGTTCAATTTGAGGTGCTGGTAGGACTTTCAAATAGAGATTCTTTGTAGGCAGTTGAACATGAGGATCTTTGTCACAGACAAAATTTTAGCGTTATATATAATTTTTTGTCAATTATCTGCATAGTTAAAACAGTAAAAGTGAGTGATCATAAAGGGAAATGATGGAAAGAGAAAAACAGACCAAGAATGGAATGTTGTAAAATGCCTACTTTAAAGAGTTAGGTGAGAATGGAGATAAGAGAATGGTTGGAAAAATGGAGGAAAAGTCAGGATAACATGGCATCTTGGAAACCAAGGGAGGAGAAACTCCAAAAGAAAAAAAATGGTTAATGTGGCAAATGCTGCTGAGGAGACAGGGAAGATGATGTAGAAAAGGCTACAGGATTGAGTTTATTAGGCCCCTTGTGACTAGAAAGAGCAGTTTCAGCTCAGTGATAATTAAAGAAAAAGATTTTCAAGGTGAAAACCTTACAAAGTCTTGTTAAGTATGAGATACTACTCTCATTCTCTATTTTGTCAAATAAGAACACAGAAATGAGAATAGGTTGCCCAATTCAAAATAAATATAAATTTATTTTATGTATCCTAAAACTTATGATTTGAAAAGACATAGGCGTCAAACACCTCTAATTTGAAGTATATTCACTGTTTGTCACCGACTATATATTAAACAGTTAACTATGAGCCAGACACTGTGCTGATTTCTTTCATTCAATGCTTACTTAAATGAGGCTTCTCTAACAAGTCTTCCTGCTGTTACACTCTACTCACTGCAATTAATTTTTCATGCACTTCCAGAAGGCTTTTTTTATGCAGAAATTTAATTACATCACTCCTCTGCTCCAGAATCTTCAATAGCTCACAATTATCTTCTGAATAAAACTGAAAATCTTTACCTGGCATTCAAAATTCTCTTCAGTCACTCAACATATCCCCTATCACAACCCTCTAAACCTCAGGAGGAAAAAAATTGACTACTCTCTGTTTCTTAAATACAATCTGTGCTCTCTGGTATCTTCACTATTGCTCACATTATTCTTTAAAGCTAACATGCTTTCCTCCTCTTATTTTCACTTTGAATTCTTACCCAACATTTAAACCCATCTTAGATGCCTCCTCTATAAAGTATGTTTTGATTCTCATAGTTAGTAAAGAATTTATCTGTCTTCACATAGTATCTATCTAATCCTCTAGTGCACTAATCATGTAATATGTGTTCTATCTAGTTTGGTATATCTGTGTCTGATATATCTATAGTTACTGGTATGCACAGATGGAATTCCTGCTTCAGATACTAGTAAGTATTCTGTCTACCAAGGTCTTAAACTAGAGGCCAGATGATGACTCATTAAGGATGTTAAAGAGAAATTAAAACTTTAGCAGATGACCTCTAAGTCCCTTTTAAAACCTCCAGATTTTATTATCTAGTGGTCATAGGAAAGATGAATTTACCTAAGTTCATGCAATTTTTATCCCAGGATCTTAATCTCATCTTATTTTTACTTTAAGAAACACAGGGAAAAGTGAATATTTTCTGTGTTAAAATTAAAAAAAATGCTTAGGATGAGTGAGATAGGAGGACAATACTGGGAACTAGAAGGGATCTTAAATGGAATCACTTTCATTCTTTATCTTTATTAACTATCCATCTTGTTCTTTGAAAAACATTGTGTCTCACTAGAAACAGCATAGCGCACTGTGATTCAGGACAACCATTCTTACTCTTCTAGTGGTTATGTAAAACAACTCACTTGAATTCCAAAGACCTCTTTTCCTCACCCATAAAATTCAGGAATTAGACAATCTCTTAGATATGGCTATGGTTCTAAGATAATATAATTCTGATGCTGATTATGCTTTCTATCTTGTGAACAAATAAAATTGAGCAGTATGAAATTCATACTCCAATCCAACCTACATTCAGTAAAATGACTTTGTGGATTTAAGCAGATTTCCCAGAATCACAAATTTTTAGAGTTGCAAGGAACCTCAGAAGCCATATAACATAATCCATAAATAGTTCCCAAAAGTAGTCAGGAAGACTTTCAGAGCTTTAGAATTGGAAGAGACATCAGAGTTATCTAGTCCAACCTGTACCTGAATAGGAATCACCTCTATAATATGCCCAACTTGTGATCATCTTGCTTACTCTCTGAGTCAGACCATTCCATATTAGAATATCTTTAATTCTTTGGAACTTTCTCTTACTAGTGAGTGGGAATTTGCCCTGCAATAACCTCTACTCATGCTCCTTGTTCTGACCTGAGAGACTGAGTAGAAAAGTGTGAACCCTCTTCCATGAAACAGTCCCTCTATTAAGTTTTATCTTCTTGGGGCGGCTAGGTGGTGCAGTCAATAGAGCACTGGCCTTGGAGTCAGACGGACCTGAGTTCAAATCTGACCTCAGACACTTAACCCCCCAAAAAACTAGCCATGTGACCTTGGGCAAGTCACTTAACCCCCCCAAAAAAACCAACAATAACAAAGTTTTATCTTCTCCATGTTGAAAAACTCCAATTGATTTTTTTTTGTTTGTTTCTTGTTTTGCTTTCTTTTTTTTTTTGTACGGGGGGAAGGCAAGGAAATTGGGGTTAGGTGACTTGCCCAAGGTCACACAGCTACAAGTGTCTGAGGCCAGATTTGATCTCAGGTCCTCTTGACTCCAGGGCCAGACCTAGCTGCCCCCAGTTGATTTTTTTTAAACAATCTTTGTGTGGCATAATCTTGAATTCTCTCCAGATTATCTTTTCTGTATGGCCTTCAAATTAGCACTATCCTTGTCAAGACATGAAATAATACTCCAGATATAGACTGAACAGTACAAAATACATGAAGCCTTTTGCCACATTTGTCTTGAAGACTTTCTTAATGTAACCTAAAATCACACTAACTTTGGCGGGGGGGACTGCTATATTGGACTCCTAAATCATATCAAGTTTATAGTTCACTAAAATCACAAAATTTTTCTCAGAATCGCTTTTTAGATGCAACTCCCCTATCCTTTGAAGAAGGAAATTGCAAACCACTCCAGTATCTTTGCCAAGACTCCCCCAAACAGGGTTGTTAAGAATTGGACATGACTGAAACAAAACAAAAAGATGCAATAAATTTTTTCTTTTCTTTCCTTCCTTCCTTCCTTCCTTCCTTCCTTCCTTCCTTCCTTCCTTCCTTCCTTTCTTTCTTTCTTTCTTTCTTTCTTTCTCCTTTTTCTTTTTCCTTACTTTCCTTCCTTCCTTTTTTCTTTTTCCTTACTTTACTTCCTTTTTTCCTTCTCTAATCATCTCTTTAGTAATAGCATCTGAAATTCTGCCCAGGATTTGCAAACTCTGACCTTCCTCCTTAAATTTTGAAAATCAGGACAACACATACCCTTCTCTAGTCCATGGGCAGCTCTTCTGTTCTCCATGATTTTTCAAAGATCATTGATAGCAATTTAGCAGTCTTATTTGTCAGTTTTGCAGTTAGTGATAAACACTTGAAGGGTACCTACTTGCTCCTTTGTCATATCCCTATTTCTCTTGGTAGTAAATTCCAAATTTTGCCATTTTTTCCCCTGTAATTCCTATTCTAAAGCTTATTCTTAGCAGGGAAAATAAATGCCAGTTAAGAATTAATCAGCTTTGTATTCTTCTGATGTTTACTATCATTATTCCTTCAACCTTGAGTAACATTCCTTTTTTGATTCTCCTCTATTCCCAACATAATTTAAACACACATGTGAATATATCCATACACACACATGCAAACATATGTCCACATTTTATTATGAGATGAGCAAATTCATTAATTCTGAGATTTATTGTTCCTGATGCTATTCATTCAGATCTGTAAAACTTTTATATTCATTCTCCAATATTTATTCCTTGTTTTCATCTGCTAATTTCTTTTAAAAATCTTTATTAATCAATGAGCTCCCTTTGAATCCATGTCAATTTCTTTAGACATTTTCCCCCTTTTCTTTCTCATCATAATTCTTTTTTTTTCTACAGAATTCCATTCTTGAGAGCTTTCCATCCATCTTGAATCAAGCTCATCAATGATATTTTAATTCAGGTGACCTTAATTAACAATTGCTAACACTTGATAGATGATTTTAATATTTACATGTGCTCTTCTGTCAACAGTCCCATGAAGTTGTCAGTACATGCACTATTCTCCTTGTTTTATAAATGAGGACATAGAGATCAAGGATCAACCAACTAATTAAAAAAAAAAAGGGGTTTAAAGACATATCTCCTTACTCTAAGTCTTTAGCTCTTCCAATTATGTAACATTGTCTCCTATAAAATCCATAATTTTTGTATCTCATGTTTCCTACTTATGAATATAGTCAAGTCACTGTTAGTCTACAAGGTCCATGTTGAGTGTAGCAAGTCGCAAATTCAAGGCAAAAGTAGCTTTCACTCTGCTTAAAGATACTTATATACAGGAAAATGCTGAAGAAGCACCTCCTAGTTACAATAGTGTAAAACTCTCTGTTAATCACAAACGTAATAGAGGACTACGTTTCAGGCCTCCTCTCTTCATACAAGATAGAGCAATCAACAAAACACATGTTGTGGTCAGCTAGGAGGTCACTAGCTGGTAGGGTGAATATAAGGAGTACAATGAGCCTGCAGTGGATTGGTGTATTAGCTAGCAAGGCAGGGTCAAGTTATATTCGGAGTAAAAGTAGACCAGTATCACTTAAAGTAAAATGATTGAATTTGGAGCTTCAGGAAGCTTTAGATTATAAAATGGAATGTACCCTAGAAATTCTTCTAATCAAATCTCTTTATTTTACACTTGAATAAATAAGGCCCCAGGAAGGGGAAATGATTTATCCAACATAGGTCACATAACTAAATAAATATCAGAGTTGGTATATATGCATGTATGTATGTACATGCATGTGTGCACACAAGTGTATGTGTGTGTATATATTCACAGGTGCATGCACATATGTTTGTGTGTGTTACACATGCACATGTGTGCATATATATATATATATATATATGTATGTATGTATGTATTTTCAGGATATCAGAAATATATTAGAAAAGATGTGGTTGGGCTCAAAGTTAGCCTGAAGACTGGGTATGTGGTCAGGAGGAGTCAAGGAGTCTGCTGGAACCTAAATGAAAAAGCCACAGAAAGCCAGGTCCTACAGTAAAGGTAATCTCACCACTTTATATACTTCCTATTTCTCCTTCTCAGGCCTTCTCTGGTTTCTGTGGGCCAAAAGCCAATCTCAACATAATTTGGCTAGCCCCATACAAGTTATTTGTAACATCTGGCTGATCTGGGGAGTAACAAGGGCAAAAGAATGAACATGAGATCTTGGTGAAAAAAATCCTTACATTTGGATTCTATTCCCAAACACCTTTCACCATCATCAGGTAACTCCTGATGCTTTAGGTCAGAATGGTTCTTAGTGATCTTGAGTAGATAGTGTTTATGTTGCAGGAAGCTATATAAAAAGAGGAGCCAGAACAAAATCTGAGACAGAAGCCATAATATTATGAAACTGGATAACAATACTCCTAACACAAAGCTATATATTAAAACAAAAAATATGTAAAAAGCAAAAAAATTCTGCAATAACAAATGGAGAAAGCCATTGACTGGGGATGTTACTAATGTAACTAATATAGCTTTATGCATGCAAATTGCAAAGATTTATCATCTAAAAGAATTTCCTCCAATTCAACAGTATAGCAATGATATGCACAAGAAGTAAAGCAGCATTTCTTACTTTTTTGTGAACTACTTAGTGAGGTATAGTGGAAAGAACAGTAAATGTAAAATCATAGGACCTGAGTTCAAATGATGGTTCTGCTATTTACTACCCATACCCTTGGGAAAATCACTTTCCTTCACTGGGCCTGAGTTTTTCCATCTTCAAAAAGATAAATTTGGACTTAAATCTTTCTACTCTAAATCCTGAGACATGGTCTGCTTTATTCCTAATATTTGTTCAACTGAATCCCTTCAGCCTGTGTTATTCTCCACAAACTACTGTATCGTGAGAAAAGAAAATGATATAGAGTTTGTATGGCTCTTTAGATCATAGAATTAGAACCGGAAGAGACATAAGAGGCCATCTAGTACAGTCTCTTCATTTTACATATGAAAGAACTGAGCCTTAGAGATAAAAAGTGACTTATCCAGGGTCATATGTGTAGTAGAGCCAGGATTCAAAGTAAGACTTTGGTTAGAGCTGATAGGAGACAATAATTATCTTCAAATTGGAACATTCCTATTCCATTGTGCCTTAAAGAATGAAGCTTTGTGTTTGTGGGTTGGGGGTGGATTGGGCTTGGCAAGGAATAGGCAAGGAAAGGGAGAGGGAAAAGAAAGAGACCAGAGCCATTGGGTGTGTGGAGTAGCAATACAGACATAATAACAAATAAACCTATGAAGTAGCCCAAGGAGCATCCTGGGCCATAAACTTAGGAAGTAAATGACTGGCATGTATTGTCATGATGTAATTTGTCTTTGGGATTAAAGGTAAGTGGGGCTGTTTTTTTTTCTTATTTCTCATTTGTAGTTTTATTTTCCTTTCATTCTCTTCACTTTGCCTTCATTTTTTCATGGCCATTTTTTCCATTGTTAGGATTTTTAGGAAAGAGAATGTAGGTAGATTATATTTGGAAAACTGCACTGTGCTTTCAGTGATTCTAAACTTCTCATTAGTGCAAACCATTACCATTACCACCAAAACCATTAACAAAAATATACTCTCTGCAATGCTCTGTGGATGAAAATCATGGAACATCATATTCTCTGAAGAAATGACATTATAGATAACCTAAAGGGTAAAAGATAAAGAGAGATGTGAGGTGGTTGCAAGTAAGTTATGGCAAATTTCTAGCAAAGACCTATGCTCAAGAAATGACAAGGCTTATCACTGAGAAAATATATTAGAAACAGAGATCAGTCATTCAGATGGCATGAGACAATAAATAATAGATTGATTACTAAAGAAAACAGTGGTATCATCAATATTGCCAGAGACCTAAAGGAAGACCTGCAGCATGCTAGGTAGATCTTCTATTGTAACACCTTAGGGAACTCAGATTAATAGTTGCAAAGGATAAGGCAACATGGATTGTTTTTGGTCTTCATCACTGGATAGAGTACCTACTACGTGAATGAGATCACAGATTCTCTGGTGAATTGAAGTGACCCTTTTAGAGACATTTGTTATACAAGCTATTGTTCAGTACTTAAAAATATAATAAATAGTATCTCATTTTAAAATATATGACTAATTTCTCAATAGATTATGACTCTAAGAAGGAGGCAGACAGAAGAAATCAATCAATCATATAGGATTAAAGAATCTAGTAGTTATAAGGGACCTTAGAGGCAATCTAGTCCTATCTATACCTGAAATGGAATCTCTACTACAACATACTCAATAAGGGGTCATCAAGCCTCAACTTGACATCTCCATTGAGAAGAAACACATTACCTCACTAAGCAGCCCATTTAAATTATGAATGGCTCTAATTGTTGGGAACATTTTCCTAACATGAGTTGAAATTTCTTTCTTTTCAACTTCTATCTAATATTCCTAATTCTGCCCTCTAGGGACAAAAGCCCAAATAGCGCCCCTCATCTCCATGATAGTTAATAAATATTTACTAAGCTTCTCTTATACTCTCAGCATTATGAGAAAGTATAGGTACATACAAAGAAGTATGTGGCATACATATTTCAAGCTCTCAGAAATCTTAAAGTCTACATGGGAAAATTAGATGAACATACATGAAATAGTTATGCTGGGTTTAAATGCAAAATTAAGAAGAGCATTAATTAGTCAACAATTGTTCAATAAATGTCTCCTATATGTTAGGTATTATATTTGGCTATAGGGATACAAAGAAAAACAATGAAATAATCTTTGCCCTAAAGATATTATAAGCCATCAAGGAAACCAAGTGTGTACATATAACTATATGCAAAATATACAAATAAATACAAGGTAATTTGATTGAGGATACTAGTACTGAAGAGATCAGAAAAGATTTCATGTAGTAAGAAGAATTTGAGCTGAACACCGAAGGAAATTCAGGATTCTAAGGGGCAGATGGAAGGACGGAGTGTTTTCTGGGCATGGGGGATGACCTAATCCTAAGCACAGAAATGATAATGGAAAGTCATGTGTGAGCACAAGCAAGGAGGCTAGTTTGGCTAGACTCTATAGATCAGGAATTCAAAGAAGGTAGTAATTAGGGTGATCTCCTTTAGAAAGGGAATATTTCTTGTAGACAGTGGGTACTCCTGAAATGTTTTAGTCACCAAGTAGAATAAAATCATTTTTTTAAAATTATGGATAGGTTCAGGGGGTGGAGCCAACATGGCAGAGTAGAAACAGGACTTCCATGTGGCCCCTGCTTCCACCTCCTCCAATACACATTGAAAAATGCTCAAAACAAATTTTAGAGCTACAGACACCACAAAGTTGACAGAGAGAAATAAATCTCCCACTGAAGGAAGCCTGGCAGGCTGGCAGGAAGGTTCCATCACAGAGTGCTGGGAGCTGAGAACAGTCCCAACTGAACCAAAGTTTCAGTGCCAGGGCTGCCCGACCAGATGCAAGTGGAATGGACTTCGGGAGAGTGGATCACCAGCAGCTGTAGCTGTTTTCAGACTTCTCAATCCACTTTTCCAATTTTGGAATACCAAAGACAAAGTAAAAGATCAGTGTGGGACTTTGTTCAAACAGGAGGAACATGGTCTGGCTGCTACCCCTGGAGAGAGAAGCTGAAAAGGCATGGTGGCTGCACCCGCTGCTGCAAGGCTGCTTCTGGAGCTCCTGGCCTGCAAATTGTAGGGGCAACAAGTAACAATTCAGAGGGGAATCACTTTTGCTTTAACTTGCTCAGATCTGGATCCCAGTCTTGGGTGGTAGTCCTGGGTTGTATGACCAGTGAGCCAGAGTATGTGGGGGCTATAGAGAGTGTACCCATCTAATAGCTCCAGCAGCTGCAAAAACCCCAGTGATTTGGGACATAGCTCTCTCCATTCTGGAAGCAGAGTTCCACCATGGCAAAGAGCTCAAAAGTCAAGTAATTGGATGCCAAAAGAAGCATGCAACAGAAGCACAAACAGACAATAGAATCCTCTTTTTAGGAAAAAAAGGATCAAGGCATGGAGAGGGAGGAAGACAGTGAAGTCATAAGTCCTTCATCAGAAGATGTCAAGAAAAATATGAATTAGTTATATGCCATGGAGGAGCTCAAGAAAGATTTTAAAAATCAAATAAGAGAAGTGGTGGAAAAATTGGGAAGAGAAATGAGAATGATGCAAGAAAATCATGAAAAGCAAATCAACAGCCTGCTAAAGGAGGCCCCAAAAAGTACTTAAGAAAAGAACAGCTTAAAAATAGGCTAACTCAAATGGAAAAAGCCAAGGGGGAGGAGAATGCTTTAAAAAGTTGAATTTGGCAGATGGATAAGGAATCTCAAAAACTCATAGAACAGAATAATTCCTTCAAAATTAGATTGGAGCAACTGGAAGCTAATGACTTCATGAGAAATCAAGATACTATTAAATAGATCCAAACAAATGAAAAAATAGAAGGCATTGTGATAGCTATCATTGGAAAAACCACTGACCTGGAAAATAGATCCAGGAGAGATGATTTAAAAATTACTGGTCTACCTGAAAGCCATGATCAAAAATGGAACCCAGACACTGTCTTTCAAGAAATTATCAAGCAAAATTGCCCTGATATTCTAGAATCAGAGATCAAAATGGAAGGTGAAAGAATTCATCAATTGCCTCTTGAAAAAAGATCCCAAAAAGAATTCCCTAGGAATATTATAGCCAAATTCCAGAATTCCCAGGTCAAGGAGAAAATGCTACAAGCAGTCAGGAAGAAACAATTTGAGTGTTATGGAAACACAATCAGCATAACACAAGACCTAGGAGCTTCTACATTAATGGATTGAAGGGCTTGGAACATGATATTCTGGAGGTCAAAGGAGCTAGGACTAAAACCAAGAATTACCTACCCAGCAAAACTGAGTATAATGCTACAGGGGAAAATATGGTCGTTCAATGAAATAGAGGACTTTCAAGCATTCTTTTTTAAAATTTATTTTATTTTTTAAATTAACTTTTATGTTTATTTTTATTTTATATCATTCATTTCCACAATATTATGAGTTACAAATTTTGTCCCCATCTTTCCCCTACCAAACACCCCAAAACAGCAATCTCGCTGTATTCCCCCTTCCCCCAATCTGCTCTTTTCTTTATCCTCCCCCATTCTTCCTCTGATGTTCCAGTAGGGCAAGATGGCTCTCCATACCCCAGTGCCTGTATATCTTATTTCCCAGTTGCATGTAAATAATAATAATAATTATATATACATATGTGTGTGTGATTGTAGCTATATATGTATATGTATGTATGTATGTATGTATGTATTTAACCTTTGATTTTAAAACTTTAAATTCTAGATTCTTTCCCTTCCTACCTTGTCACCTCCCCCCCACCACTGGAAAGACAAGCAATTCATTACAAGCCGTATATGTCTAGTTACACAGAACATCCCCATAATGGACATATTATGAAAGACTAACTATATTTTCCTCCATTATATCCCACCCCCCACTTGTTCTGTTCTCTACTTTGTCCCTGTCACTTTACAAAAGTGTGTTCTTCTAACAACCCTGCCCCTCAACCTGCCCTCCGCTACATCATCCCCTCTCTCATCCCCTTCCCCCCTACTCTCCTGTAGGTAAAGATACCCAATTTAGAGGGTATGTCATTTGCTCCCTAAAGCAAATTCAATGAGAGTGAGGTTGACCCATTCCCTTTTGCCTTCATGTTTTTCCCCTCCATTGTAACAATTATCCCAATGAGATAATTAACCCGATTCTGTCTCTCCCCATCTCTTCTCATTATATTCCTCTCTCACCTCTCAATTTGACCTTTTAAATATCATCCTTTCATATTCAATTGATCCTGTGCCCTCTCTCTATGTATACCTGTACACATATATACACACACTCACATATGCATTCATATGCATATATACCCTCCTATATATAGACATATATGTGTGTGTATACATATACATACATATATGTGTATATCTGTGTGTATACGCACATTTATATTCCCTTCAACTGTCCTCATACTGAGAAAAGTTTGATAAGTCACAATTATTGTTTTTCCATGTAGGCATGTAAACAGCTCAACTTTGATAAGTTCCTTATGATTTCTTTTCTCTGTTTACCTTCTCGTGCTTCTCTTGTTTCTTATATTTGAATGTCAAATTTTCTATTCAGTTCTGGTTTTTTCATCAAGAATGCTTGAAAGTCCTCCACCTCATCAAATGACCATATTTTCCCCTGACACAGTATACTCAGTTTTGCTGGGTAGGTGATTCTTGGTTTTAATCCTTGCTCCTTTGATCTCCAGAATTTCATATTCCAAGTCCTGTAATCCCTTAATGTAGAAGCTGCTAGATCCTGTATTATCCTGATTGTGTTTCCACAATATTCAAATTGTTTTTTCTTGGCTGCTTATAATACTTTCTCCTTGATCTAGGAACTCTGGAAGATGGCTATAATATTCCTAGGAGTTTTCTTTGGGGTTTTTTTTTCAAGAGGTGATTGGTGAATTCTTTCAAGTTCTATTTTGCCCTCTGGTTCTAAAATATCAGGGCAATTTTTCTTGCGAATTTCCTGAAGGATGATTTCTAGGTTCTTTTTTTGATCATGGCTCTCAGGTAGTCCAGTAATTTTTAAATCATCTCTCCTGGATCTATTTTCCACATCAGTGGTTTTTTCCAATGAGACATTTGACATTGCCTTCTATTTTTTCATTTGTTTGGATCTGTTTAATAGTATCTTGATTTCTCATAAAGGAATTAGCTTCCATTTGCTCCAATTTAATTCTGAAGCAATTATTCTCTTCAGTGAGCTTCTGAAATTCTTTTCCCACCTGGCAAATTCAGATTTTTAAGGAATTCTACTACTCCTTGGCTTTTTGGGCCTCTTTTGCCATTTGAGTTAATCTATTTATTAAGGTGTTATTTTCTTCAGTCAGGTTTTTGACCCTCTTTTCATGATTTTCTTGCATCAGTCTCATTTCTCTTCCCAATTTTTCATCCACTTCTCTTACTTGATTTTTAAAATCCTTCTTGAACTCCTCCATGGCCTGTAACCAGTTCATATTTTTTTTTGGAAGCCTTTGGTGCAGGAGTTCTGATTTTGTTGTCTTCCTCCCATTTCATGCTTTGATCCTTTTTGTCCCCAAAAAAGGAATCTATAGTTGGATGGCTGTGCTTCCTTTGCTTCCTTTGCTTGCTCATGTTGCCAGTCAATTACTTGACTTTTGAGCTCTTTGCCACAGTAGAACTCTACTTCCAGAGGGGAGAACTTTGTGCCAAATTGCTAGGGTTTTCACAGCTGCTGGAGCTATTAGGAGGGAACCATCTCTACAGCCCCCATCAGCTTTGGCTCACTGGTCACACATCTCAGGACCACTACCAAAGTCCATGATCCAGATTCAGGCAGGTTAAGGCAAGAGTGCTTAGCCTCTGAATAGTCGCTTAGCCCCTCTACAATCTTCAGGCTGGAGCTCTGAAGCAGCTATGTGGAGGCGGCCACATGACCATCACTCCTCTGCTGCTTCTTGATCCAGGAGCAGAGGCTGGACCATGCTCTGTTCCTCGCCACCCACCCCCAAATATAGCAGAGTTCCACTGACCTTTTACTTTGTCTTTAGCATTTATGGGTTGATAATTCTATAAACTGCCATAGCTGCTGGTGATCTGCTCTCTGGAATGCTCTAGCCATGGCTTCTCAGGGCTGCCCTGGAGCTAAAACCATGAGCTGGGGGGGCAGGGCTCTGGGCTCAGCTCCTAGCATGCTGAGATGGACCCTTCCTGTCAAGCTTTCTTCAGTGGGAGTTTTGTTTCTCTCTGTCCCTTTGTAGGTTCAGTAGCTCTAAAATTTGTTTAGAGTAATATTTTATAGGTATTTGAGGTGGTTGATGGGGGGATCTCACAGAGTTTTCAAGTTTCTACATCACCATTTTGACTCCACTTTCAAGCATTGTTGATGAAAAAAAAAACCTGAGATGGACAGAAAATTTGACTTCCAGATACAAGAAGCAAGAGAAGCATGAGACAGTAAACAGGAAAAAGAAATCATAAGGAACTTATTAAAGTTGAACTATTCACATTCCTACATGGAAAAATGATCATTGTAACTCATAAGACTTTTCTTAGTATGAGGATAGCTGAAGGGAATATATGTGTGTGTGTAGACATATATATACACACATATATATGTGTGTAGACATATATATATATATATATACATATGTATGTATGTATGTTTAGGAGGATGTATGTATATATAAATATACATGTGAGTGTGGGAATTTGTATGTTCATGTATACATAGACAGAGGGCATAGGATTAGTTGAATATGAAGGTATGAGATCTAAAACATAAAATTAAGAGATGAGAGAGGAATTTATTGGGAGAGTAAGAAACGGAAAAATAGATTAGGGTAAATTATCTCGTATACAAGAGGCAAGAGAAAAATGTTTCAATGGAGGATAAGAGCAGGAAGGTGAAAGGGAACTGGACAACCTGATTCTCATTGAATTTGGCCTAAGGAGAGAACATACATATTCAGTTGGATATCTTACCCTAGAGGAAAATAGGGGGGGGGGCAGGGGATAAGAGGGGGGAAGATAGAAGGGAGGGAAGATTGGGGGAGAGTGTAGTTAGAAACAAACATTTTTGAAAAGGGATAGGGTCAAAGTAGAAAACAGAATAAGTGTGGTGGTTTGGGATAGATTGGAGGGAAATATAGTCTTCCACAATATAACTGCTATGGAAATGATTCGGGTAACTACA
This sequence comes from Pseudocheirus occidentalis, assembly GCA_028646575.1. NCBI lineage: Eukaryota > Metazoa > Chordata > Mammalia > Diprotodontia > Pseudocheiridae > Pseudocheirus > Pseudocheirus occidentalis. The sequence continues at coordinate 30,887 of JAQQSW010000282.1, forward strand.
CATGTACAGTCTCTATTGAATTGCTTATCTTCCCAGTGGCAGTGGGAGGTGGGGGGATGAGGAGGAAAGAAGGGAGAAGGGGAAAAAAAATCTGGAACTCAAAATTTTAAAAACAAATGTTTAAAAATTGTTTTTTTACATGCAATTGGGAAATAAACTATATAGGTACTGGGGTATAGAAACCCATCTTGCCCTACTATAAAGTTAGGGGATGAAAGGGGAGGATATAAGCAAGAATAGATTGGGGGAAGGGATATTCAGTAGGCTTGCTATTTTGGGGTGGGGGTAGGGGAAAGACGGGGTGAGAAAAAATTGTACCTCAAAATCTTGTGTAAATGAATGTTGAAAACTAAAAATAAATAAATTTTAAAAATAAAAAGACATTACTCCAGGGAAAAAATTATGGATAGGTTCAGTGTGTATAATGTAGATTAACCCTAGATCCAGGAATATAAGAATATTTTTGTGAAACCGTTGCACCCTTTTGGCCTGTATTACCTTTAGCCATATTTCTCCAGTCCCAAAAGTCTTGTCCTCCCGTAATTTTGCATACCCTCTGATCCCTACCTCTATCTAGAACTAAACATCTCGTTCTTATTACCCTGGCCTCTCATTGCTGAGCATTTACTTTATCTCATCTGGTCTGGGGACCTACCGGGCCACTTCAATTCCACTCCCCACTCCCCACCTCTGTCTTTCATTTCTAATTCTAAAAAATAGTAATCAAAGCAGCACTATTTACCCACAATGACATTTCAATCAATTATTTTATGATACTTGCCATTAAGTCTCTCTTATCTATCCAAAACATTTCTCTCCCTTCACCAGTCTTCTACATTTCTTCATCTATCAGAATGTAAGCTCCATGAAGTCAAGGACTTCCTTGTATTTGTACTGATTGCTTGTATTTGTATTCCCAGTGCTTAGCATAGTGACAAGCACATAGTAAGTACTTAATACCTTTTCATTCATTCATTCATTCATTCATTCATAACACTGTCTTTTGGATATATATTTACACATATGTATTGTGTGTTTACATATGTATGTATATATGCACATATATATGTGGGGTTTTTTTACACCTATATAATAATGATTTTCTCTAATAAAGGTGGCTTTCATGGCACTAGAATGGTGGCTTTGCCTTAATCTCTTTTTGTTGGATGACAACCTGACCATTCTCTCCTGCCACCTTCCCTGTCTCCTAGCCCCATACAGCTAGCTCCTCTATCACATGTCTACTCAGCATTCTACAGACAAATAATGTAGGGCTACTGTGGTGAAGTATTGACATGCAAAAAGGAAGACTTCTCTGCACTTGAAAGCCTGGTTCCAGTTCTTCTTTACTTGGAGAATATAGAATCAAGTAAACAAATTAAAAATCTTGAAGCTTTAATACAAGTGTAGAGAGAATCTGGTGCATGCGCAGACTTATACATATAAAAGACACTCTAACTGTATGTCAGGAAATTCATTCTCTTACAAAAAATATAGACATTTTATAAAGAACAGGAAGTGTCCTCCTTAAGTTAAAAGACACTGATCTGTCATTATGCAGCATGATCAGAGGGCATGTCCTATGATCACAGTTGTGGTTTCTTATTGCCATTAGCCGATGAACACCATATATCAAGCCACTTAATGCCTAGGATTTATTTTCTTTGTTCTAAGTTTAAAGGTATATCCATTGGAAATGGCTGCATAGAAAATTTTTTTTTCTTTCTCTAGCAACCCAAGGATTAAAGTCGGCAGGTCATGAGTCTAAAAGGTATCTAGCCTCTTTTTTTTTTAACATAGAGAACATTTCATAGGTGGAATAAATTGCCAAGGGCAGCAAAAAGCATATTATAAATAATTGAAGCAGGAATTAGATAAATATTTGGAGGAAAAATATTGTTGTGGTCTAATTGCTAACTCCAAGGAGATATTAGATCTAGATGGGCAATAACCACCACCCCCACTCCATCCCCCACCTGAACCTCTAGCCCTAATTTTCTTGAAGGGCATTATTGTACAGTCTTTTAAAGCAGTTGATTTCAATTTTTATTTTTTAAATTCGATTGTTTTAAGTGCAACTAAAATGGAACTGTAAAATGCAGACAGCAATGTTACTCTATTTTCATGTTCTGTGGCTCTATGATTCATTCTTTTTTCCCCCAGACATTATTTCTCTTAAGCTGGTCGAGTACCGGCATTCTCAACCCTGAAAAACACGGAGGGCTGGGAAGAGGGAATATAAATGCTTCGCTGGAGCCAGACTAGGGCTGGGGCAGTTGCTGTCAATAAATTGAGGTTGAAATACATTGACAGTATGGTGGGGGAGGTGTTCTTCAATGCTGCAAATCCCAGGAATACCTTATCTTGGGAATAAAGGATTAGATTCAATGCTCATCAACTTAATAGTTTCCTGTTTCAGTGAGAGACAGCTACAGCTTCAGGTAACCAAAACAGTATGCCTGTGTAGCTATATTAGTATGTGTGCATGTATGTATACAAATATATATATATATATGTATGTGTGTATGTACATCTATGTGAATACATGTGCATATGCTATACATATAGCATACCTCATATTTACACAGACAAGTGTATATATGTAAATGTAAATCCATGCTTTGAAATTTGTTAACTAGCACTAGGTAGATCTTTTCTCCTATAGTATTATATTATGTTTAAAGGTTATTTTGATTCATAGAACTGAGTCTATTGCTGTTTTGCTAAGAATATCATTCAGAAGATAAAGATATAATTTTTATTTTATAAATATATTTTGCCTTTGGAAGCATTGCTTAAGCTGATGGCATAATATGTTTAATATCTCAAATGACATTCTCTCATTAATTTATTTAAGCAGCATTCACTTCCATGCATATTTTTCTTCTGCTTACTTTTATGTGAATGTCTTGTCCTTTACAAAATGGAAACAAATCCCATTGAAGTAGAGTGGTGTATCATAGTTGTATGACCATTTTGGACCATGATCTTTACTCCACAGAGATCACATAGACCCTGGAGAACTGTCCTTAAATAGTATAACTGACTGTCTGGGGGAAACTCAGTCTCAAGCCTCCTAGAGACAGGAAAATACAAGCTACCATTTTTTTTCCCCACAGACTGTAAATGATTCCTAGTCTTTGCTCCATAGAACATCCGATTCAGTGCCCAATCAGCTGAAAAAGCTGCAGAGACGTCATTAGTTGTGTGTGTGTGTGTGTGTGTGTGTGTGTGTGTGTAGGGGGGCAAAGAGAAAGAAAGAGAAAGGAGAGCAATAGGGACAGGGAGGGATAGGGAGGTAGGAAGAGGGGTGGAGAGAGAGAGAGAGAGAGAGAGAGAGAGAAAGTGAGTGTGAGCACAGTCAGCTGCAGCTCCTCTGGCAAGTAAAGAATCCATGAGAGCAGTTCTATTGATTTCTGATTCACACTGCAGCAACAGGGCTAGAGTGCAGCAGGAAAGAGTCATGTCTTAGAAACTGGAATTAACTGAAGGCAAATAAAAAGGCATATGAGTGTGTGTTCCAATCTTCATAATCAGCTCTTTGTTTCAGAAACAAAACTAAATGAGGGGTCTGGAAAGCTAATCTGATAACTTGCTTACATCTGAAAGGAACACTGTACAGGAAGAACTGAACTATATGGAATCTGTTAATTATCTGTAGTAAAAGTAAAATAGTTCTGCTTTTAAAATTGTTTTTATAAGGCTTTTGTATGCTAGCTGAATGCCAATACAGTATTGAACAAGTACCTAAGAAAATTCACAGGAAGATCAAAAAATACAATTCAAGAAAGGGTGTTGCACATGTAAGTTGAGGTTCATTTCTTTTA
>JAQQSW010000282.1:34813-56485 GCA_028646575.1 Pseudocheirus occidentalis
ATTAGCAAGAGCTATATTGAGCATGCTTGCCAGACAGGCAGCAAAGCTCAGCTCTAGTTCCGCCCAGACATGTGCCTTGCCATTTTCATTTTAATCAGTCTGCTCAGGATGGCTGCTGATTCATTTTGCAGGATGGCCCCCTGGGAGCCAAGGTAGAAGCCTGAGGCGAGCTGCTATTGCATCAATGCAGGGCACCACATCAGAGGAGGGAGAGTAAGGGGGATAGAGAGAGTGAGAGAGAAAAGACCCCAGCCCACCAAGATTCAAATATCAGCATTGCTATTAGAAAGATCCTGCATGAAATCTAATGTGTTAGAAATAACATAATAAAAAAGTGGAGAAGAGAAATTCTTCACATTGTCTTCCCCTTCTTCTGCCCTTCCCCTCAATTCTTGTACCCCAACAGTGGCCTAGAATTCCATTTTTTTTCCTTTATGGTCACTGTAAAATAAAATATAGTTCTTTATTTACCTGATAACTAGCTGGGGTGGTATACCTGATTTAGCTGGAGACTTTGATTTGTGGGATTGACAACCTTATTATGCAGTGAGCTTATTATTGATATTATTCTGCTCTCGGTTGCCATGGCCACCTTGTGAGAGACATTCAATTTTCTCTCTTCCATCATCATTATCTATGAGGCCATCTGTTGTGGAAAATGAATTCAGCCTCATTTGCATGACTGATAAGCAAATTTTTTTTTTTTATCTATTTAACAGAAGGTCATATGCCGGGGATTTGGAGCTGGTGAAAAAAATGTGGAAAAAAAAGCATATCGAGAGGATGAGTGGGAGTGCGTGCATTAGAGGATGTATGTGGAAGTAAAACAGATCCCTTAGGCCTGCTAGCCTATCGTGCTGCATTTGTCATTCCTGCCCAGGCGACATTTTTTTTCCCTTAAGCTTCTGCACACTAAACAGAGGGAGAGAGCTTTCCCCTGCACTCTTCTTGAAGTTCCCCTGCTTTTTACTCAGTTTTGGTGGGTGTATTTTAATTTTTTTAATCCCTGGAATGTGAGGTATCATTTTAATATTCACAGAAGAAAAAAGAACAGCCTTTCTGGGTCTCGGTGGTATGCTTTATTACTCGTCATCCTTTCAAAGTTGTAGTGGAGCAGGGTTCTCTCTTGATTTCTGTCATGTAAGCCAATGCAGTTATGGACAATTGAACTTGTATTTAACTTACTGTGGGATATGATTGCTTTTGTGAGGTGTGTGTGTGTGTGTGTGTGTGTGTGTGTGCTATCTGATAGTTTAAATTTTGAACTTAAACTGGAAAGATTTTGTTTTATGTTTTCAGGAGCTGGTACTAAAATGTCCATTGTTTTGTCTTTCCAAGTTGTTTTTCTATCATAGCTGGTTAGTTGGAATGTTTTTGGGGTACCACAGTCTTAGTGATCCACTAAAGTCCTTCTGTAAAACAGCAGACATTGGGTTGCATGAATTAAGCATGGTATTGTTTATTAAAAAAAAACTTGCTGCATGTACAGTTCAGTACTGGATTATGTGAAGATGCTGAAAAAAAAGCTTCCCAGAAAAAAATGACATATTACAAATAAAACAGATTGTTTTTCTTTAAAAATTAACTAGAATTTCTATCATGGGTGATAGTACATATTGTGAAGAAAATGAATTTACATTGTTCAAACTTATAAACTGAAATAAAAGCTTATTTTAAAAAATAGAACCTATAAGTCTGGAGTTTAGAATAGGCTGAAGTGGTATTTCATTTATATTACTGTGATTTAGAAAAAATATGTTGCCAATGAACTTACTATGTCAAAACTTCAAGCTGCATACTTTAACTTCTCCACAGTTCAAAATGAACTAACAAAGCTTCAAGCTAATACCCCAGTAGCTACCAAAAAAAAATAATCAGTGAAGCTTTCAAATAAAGCAATAACTTATCAAGAAGAATTATCTGAGAGTAATTAGAAAAAATGTTGGAAATGAGATTTTTTATAACAAAACTCTAGATACTATTTTCATTTCTCACTGACCAAGTATAAACTTCACATGACCAAAAAAAAGCATTATAGTGATCACAGACTTAAACATTAGCACGAAAGACTCTATAGGCAACAGGAATTGTTTTTCAAATATTTAACATCTAGTATACATGTATTGTTTTTTTTTAACATCTTTTAAAGAGGTAGCAACACAATTACCTTAAAGATGGAAAGTAATTTTATACAGTACTCTTTTATTTTTGAACGGCTTAGGAAACAAGTATTATTGACATATAGAGCCTCCATTTCTTGAAGACCCTGTATCTGAGTTGTTTAAATAGTCTAAATAGTTTAAATAGTTAAATAGTGAAACAGTGATGAGTTCTGAATTTCTGGTGGAAAGAAGTTTTGTTTCTGCTAATTGACCTGAATGTGAGAGTATCAGACTCAGTCACATTAAAAGAGCTAGAAAGCCTTTGGTAAAAATTTGCCTGAAAATTTCTACTGTAACAGAAATTTGCTTAAAAAACAACAGAAGGAAGTACATGGCCATTGTAACATATCAATGACAAGAGTTTTTTTCAAGTTACTTGCTCCCAAAGTATTATTTCCCTATCATAGACTTCTGACAAGCAGTGTCAGTTAAGAAATCACTCTCCCTGGCACCCAAACTCTGTGTGTGTGTGTGTGTGTGTGTGTGTGTGTGTTTGCATGTTTGCTTGCTCCAGACATATTTTGTATTTAAGGTAGACTTTTGAAGGAATAGGATTAAATTCACTGTTATAAAGTCTACCATAGTAAAACTTAGAGAGTTTTGATGCTAGTTTCCTTAAAGGCCTGCAATTGAAACCTTAAGTTAAGTAGTGACTGTGTCTTTACCTTCTGTTTATTATCAAATTGTTTCAAGGGTTTGTAAAGGAAAACTGTCAACTTTTCAAAAGCCTAGGAGATAGCACTGTGGATTTTCTCTCCCTTCCCTCACCCCCCCCCCCAAAAAAAGTTAATTACCAAGCTTGGTTGGATTCCTCCTTGCCACCCTGACATTTGACTGCTGCTAATTCACTGATTAATCTCATTAATGTGATTATAGTAGGATTTGGAGTTGGCTGCCATTGTTCTGTAGACAGTGCTATTCAGCCTGAACACTTGCCACCTCATTCAGTTTTGCTGTGATTTTTCAAAGGCTGGTGGAGTGAGCTATTGTGAAAGAGGTTTCTCTGCCTTTCCCTTTCAGCACCGGGAGCTGTCCGCTGCTGATAGCAATTACATTCAGCAGTGACTGACTTCCTACTAGTTTACTGGCAATGTGAAAATGGCTTACTTTCATCACCTTAATGATTCTGTTCATTGAGGTAAAAGCAAGAGGAGGTTTTAATGGTCACAGTTAGACATTTTGAAGATGGTGGAAGAAAAAAAATACCATATATACACATTGTATATATACTATATATTACGTATGTGTGTATATGTGTATGTATGTAGATGGATAGGTAAATAGATAAATATAGATATGCATTTTTTAATTTTGTAAAGGCCCCAAGCTGTCCTTGTATTGAATTTTGTTTTCCTCCTCAAAAATCATGAAAATGGTGCATTTATGATGATTGTCTCTCTGTATTTTTTTGTGTTGAGAAATATATACAAACAATAGTGTCACTATTTTGTAAAAAGCCTTTGATTTTTAATGAGTCTCATTTTGTGTGGTACAGTTTTGCCTAGTTTCATGTGAAGACCTCAAGTACACATGTCCTCTTAATTTCAGCTCTAAGTTGTATCATCCAAAAGTATTGTATTCCAAAGTATATACATGTTTTCCTAAAAGATACTTATTTCATAGGGAATCTATCTCTGGCTGAAATAGAAGAAACATTAGGGCCTAGTAACTTGTGCCCACGTGCGAGTATGGCAAAATTATTTTACATGGAATTTACACAAATGTTGTGTGTGATTATGCAAAATTTTAAATAGTATACGCATAACTCTTAGAAAAGTACATGACTTTTTTGATCTTTATTTTTATTATCTCTTACCATTTCCTTTGATCATTTTTAACCTTCCTCTTTGTCTAAAGTGTTTGCATTTGAAAACTTGCTACTCTACTTGCAGAATCATTTTAGTTCTGAATGCTTTTCATGAAGTTGGTGTGTGGCATTTTTGAACATCAAAAATGCTCTATTTGTGAAAGTGAACATTTTTTAAGCTTTCAATTAAATTATACATTTCATTTTTAGCAATTAATTATTTGCATGGACATATGTTAATCTGCTTAATAAATAATGTACTTCCAAATATCTTTCAAGTATTAAGCAACAGAACTAATATATTTTCAACAAATGTGGTCTACTAATTAAGGCATTTTCCTGTGTTATAAGAAATGAATTGGCAATTCCATCCTTAAATTTTAAATATAAACACAAAGTCTTTTGGAGTGATATAGAACAAAGTATTTCAAACAAACTGCTAATTTATTTTCCAGTAACTTTCAATTTTAAGTAACTCAAAACTATGTTTACTTTGAATTTATTTTGTTTTATTTTGGGTTTTTTTTAATGGTTCACTGTCATGGGATTGAGGGAGAAAAAGAACCCTTTGGATACACCACCAAATTTAGCAATTTGTTACTTTGCTTGATTTTTTTGTCTTAAAGTCCAGGAGCATAATTCAGAATTGATTACTAAGTTCTTAGATGAATCTAGTACTTTGCCCTAAGTTATGCATCTGGAGCTGAGCACCACCAGAAAGAAAATGAAGTGGCAGTTTTGGAAGGGGAGATTAATTCTATTTTGCTAAACTGATTTATTTTGCTTTACCACAATCTGAAGTACAGAGGATATTATTCACTTCTTTATTAGTTGGGTTTTTTTTAATTATTTGAAAACATGGCCTCTACTAAATACTTTTTGCCACATGGAGGGAGAAAAGTGTGGAGTATGCAAAAGTCTAATGGGACAAAGTAATGAAGAAAGAGATAGAATTAGACCAAGGGTTTAACGTGAAAAAATTTGTTCTTCTTCAGGCCAGGGTTAAGTTTAATGTCCTGTTCAGTTTCCTTAATCATTTTGTATACTTTTTTATTGCGTGTGAGGGGACAAAGGAGAGGTTTAATAGATATCCATTCTCTAACAAGAATAATTATACAACAAATTATAAGAATCCAGATATAGTTTGAAAGTGTCATGAGGTCTCAAAAACATGCATGTATGACATATAATAATGGAAATTAAGTGTTTTGAAAAGGACCCTTTTAAAAGGAAAAATATATATATATATAAATTGACCAAAAAAAACATTATGGAAATTCTTCAATTAAAGCATTAAGTTCTAGTATTTTATTTTTGAAATAATTTATTGTCTTGGGGTTTGGATTATTTTAGTTATTTTAAAATACCTCCTAACATTCTAAAATTATTTTGGTGTCAAATAGTTTTCTTTATGAAGAAAAAAGGTTTATTACTTATTAGATGTATTATTTATGTCTGTTCTTATATCTATCTTTTTGTACTATGTCTCTGCCTCTAACTCCTAATGCTTTCTGTATATGTATTACACTCTTTCTGTTTCACACCTGCATTGTTCAGGCACACACAATGATTTTTTTTCTATGCATCTTTCCACAATTCAACTGTTTGTGGTTTTAACATCATAATGAGTCTTTAGGGTATCAACAGAAGTAATCAGAGATGACAGAAACAATTTTAAACCAGGTGTTGTAAAAGTAGAAGGAAAAAATAGAATTCATTGTTTACTACCTAAAGACATACTTTAAACATAGCTGAACTAGGTTGCATTTGCTAAGACATTTGCAAATTGTTTCTGCATTTTAACTCCTATCAGCATACTGATTATCAGAAAAGTTGAGGGTAGAGAGGGGAGTGTTTTGTTCTGAGTTGGTGGATTCTGTCTAAAATATTTTATAGAAGCTTTTCTTGCTTCCAGACTGCAGTGATTTCTGGCAGTGCTACATGGGAAGGGAATTGTAACCTCTGTAGTAACCAATATGTCTGTTCTCAACACGTCAGGCAACAGGCTTGGTCTTTAGAGGGATTACCTTTGAGGGCTGGGATAAGGTGTTCTTGGTAACTTCCTACTTCTCTGTCAGCCCTCACTGCCTCACCAAGGAAACAGTAGTCAGCATTGTCTCCCATGGAAAACCTGCAGTGGCTTATCAACAGTGGTGGTACTTGCTGAGAACATCACTGTAGACAGCAAGCTAAAAGAGTGAAGGTACTAAGAGGTACTGGGATAACTAGAATGGGGATAAATAGGGAAAGGAATAAAGGAGTGTGAGATTCTCTTCATGTCAGAAATAAACCTGCATGTCTGGAGAAGCAGCCTGTTAAGGAGGCTTTTGCTTGATGGCTAACAACTGCACTCCAAAAAGGTATATTCTTTATATATATACATATTTTAAAACTAGATAAGATTTGCTTGCTTAATTTGCCATTAGACTTGCATTTTGGTACTTATGGATAAGTGGTCTCTGATTTCTTTTTAGGTACTTTAATCAATAGTTTTTCTTGTTGTTGTTGCTGTTGTTGTTGTTTTGCTTATTATTTCCCCCTCTTTCCATGGGACCTTGAGCTTGCTTAGATGCGTTCAATTCTTATCTGATTATAAAACTTGAAATTGTCCATAGAAGATCATGTTTTAGAACAGAAATGAAATAACAAAGCCTTTCTAAATAAACCCAATGAGATTCCAGTATCACAGCTTTGTAATGTGCCTGAGATGTCTGTCTGCATGCTGCTTGGAGTTGTGGCTAAACAAGAGTCAGGATGTATTAAAGGCTACCTACAACGGGGGAGGGGTGGGGAGGTCCTGCCACAGCCTTTATGATTTAATGTAGCCTTTCGTGATGGTGAATGTTATAACAGAGAGATTTACAAAAAAAAAAGTAGCATGGCACAGTGTGAGTGGTGAAAGCAAACATTTATTGCTCATCTTAAGAAACCATTTAAAAATTAGCACTTTTTGTTTACTGGAAAAATCCTAATGAAAGTCATATATCATTGTTTTCCTTTGTATTTTAGAGATCATATTTGGGCTTGCCTCTCTAAATAAAAGTTTTCCTGCTTCTTCTAAAGGCTGGTAGATAATGCTTTCAGCTATATAAGTCTTTTTTGTCTTTCTCAGCGAAATAGTTTCATTTCTTTTGTCTGAAAACAAATTTTGAAAATATATAATGAAGCAGACTAGAGTGAAGTAGGCAACCTGAAAGAGGTTTGAAGAATCAGTTAGAGTTAACTCTTTAGGAGCTGTTCTCTCATTATAAAAGGAAGAGGGTTTTTTTAACTCAGTTTTTAAAAGGGAAGGATTTTAAAATATTTTATCTTCTGCTGATTTGTATAAAGTTTCTTTTGCTACAGCCTGATTTTACCACAGCATCTTTGACAGAGGAAGTATTTTTAGATATATCACCTAGTCGGTAACTGTTAACAGCCTGACTGTGGTATTTACAGTTCCCATCTATTACATTAAATACAGCACTGCACATGATACACATTCTGCTCTAGAGATTTAGGGGCCTGTGGGTACAATGTAAGAAGCATACAGCATACATCCCCAATCTTGTCTGATTGTACTGCAAGCCTAATAAACAGGAGGGTTAGAAATTATTGGTTTAATCCAAAGCTAGAGCTTGAAAAATACCTAGCTCAGCGGTGAAGTTCTCCCACACGTTAGGATTTGGGGAAATGGATATGTTTTGTATTGCTTAAAGGATGCAGACTGAGACAGGGTAAGTCAGCAATATGCTACTGATGTGATTCTGCTGCAGTAATGTGGTCTCTAAGGGAAGTTGTGCTCGATGCACACAACCCAGCCAGGCTTTCTGTAGCCCATCGCCTGTCTGTCTGCTGCTTTTACATGGAGGTTGCACTGTAGCCATCAGCCAGAGTGCGGCACGCATGCCCATCTTTTCTGTCGTTTAGTGGTGTCAACTTATTAATTTCCATCTTCAGCTACAGGCCCGTTAGTTTCCTGTCTAAAAGCATTATTACTTTTGTCCATGTGGCAAAATAATTAGCATACAGATGAGAAGTGATCCTGTGCCTGAGCTCCGATAGAAGGAGAAGATGTGCAGTGAAAAGTTGATTGGATGAATGGAGAACAAATGGTGGGCGTTCAAAAGCGTTAGAAGAGTTTTGTAGTCATGGAGCAGGTTTGTGAATTTCCTGGGCGAATCTCTTAAGATGGAAAGAAGGAAGGCAGGGGTGGCTGGGGTTGAAATGATTGCCTGTCAGACTGTGGCCTAGTTGAAGGTGCAAAATTGGACTCCACACGGGGATAATTCATTTGGACTACTTTTGTTTTGCAATTCTTCAGCTTTCTATTTGATATCCCCTCAAGGTAAATATGTTATGTTTGCCCTGTTGTTTTCAGAACAGTTTGCTCCTCCTTACAAAGTAGAACAAAGTTCAACTCTTTTGGTCAGTAACAAAAGCAAAGCTGTTTGCTGCAGGTTTGGGTTTAGTGGCTCTGCACATCTTCCTGGGCATATGTCTGAAGTGGAGATTAACTGTTTAGTGATTATCATTTTTCAGAAATTTCCAACAGCCATTATTAAATGTGTTTCATTAATATTTGCTGGGACATCATTATCCAAACTAGTAAAACTACTAAATTTTGTTTCTATGGCAACCCAGAAGTCAGTAGGTTAGGTTAGTATATATGTATATGTGTGTATGTTATATATGTATGTATGTGTATGTATGTATGTGTTTTTTTTCTTGACTTGGAAGGTTGGGTTGTTGGTTTCTTTGGTGATTTTTTGCTGCCAGTTTTACTAGTCAATTGGCTGCTGGTGATCAAAAAACAAACCAAAGTTTTTATTGATCTCTGAAATCTGTAGATTGGAAACAAAATTTGCATGAACTAACTGTTGTGCTAACTTATTTGTAGAATAACAGAGCATCTTTCTTTTTATATTTGACAATTTTGGAGACTCATTTTGAGAGTGCCAGGAAAGGTTGATGGCATGCTAAATTTCTATTGTCATCCAATGACATACATTTCTTATATAATTCTGTTGCTGTATGCACTGCAACATGAGTGTTTTAATATTTAGTTGGAGATACTTCCATGTCTGAGACATCATTTGTGAACAATTTGATCCTGTTTTAATGATTCTTAATCTCCTTAAAAAACCTGAGATTTTCATTTCAGCTGACCTAATTTTATAACTGATGTTAAGGTTGAGGCTAAGTAGAAATTATTATCCTTTAATTTTCTTTTCATAGTTTTCTGACTGTTTCAGATCTGGTAGATGATTTACTTTAATTCTGGAGGGAAGAAGATGAGAAATAGATTGTTAAGAGTTGCTTGACTTTATTTTTTAATGCTTTTGGAGAATAACAGCTAATACTTGGTAGGGAATATAACTTTTTTGGAAGAGAGCATTTCTTTTTTTCAATTTTATGAATTCAGCACAAGAAAGGGAAATCATAGACACATTTTCTTTTAAAGTCTGTAATATAGAATTGAGCTATTAACCCTTTGGTGGAAAGACATTCATTCTTTATTATTATTGTTATTATTTTGTCATTTTCCATGTTTTTCCAGTTTCTGAATACTATCATTGAACTCGTTTGCATAATGGGTGAGTTTTCTACCTCTCATATTTTTCATGTATATTTATATGCTAAAAACATATGCATTTGTTTTTAATTTTCAAATTTGTTGATCAACGTGAAAGGAGAACTATTTGGGTGCTCATTTTCTTTTCTAGAGAAGTAGAGTACCATACAAAAACATATCAGATTCTCCTAAGAGCTCTGAAGTAGAGAAAAGTATTTTATCGTGTGTGTGCCTTGCATTGTTCCACTTGTTCTCTATTATTTTTACCAAAATTAAGACTATGGTTTAGTTTTCTGATAGTTTCCAACTTTTTGAGGGCAAAATGTCCATTATTTGACTCAAGCTGTAAGCACCCACTTATTAGCAGAAGGCAAATACTTAAGAGCTACCTATCCATAATGTTTTCTTTGTGTTTGGCTGCTTTACAGAGGTATAGTCAGACCTTTTTAAAGGGGCCAGAATTATGTCAGATTAGTTTCCAGTTGACAGACTTTATACCACTATCTGTCACTGTAGTTTTCAAGTACTGGAGTTGAGCTCTGTTTGCATTCAAAGACAATTAAGCCTTTCAGAGTTAAAAATATGTCAATGGGTATTTTGCTCACTTAATGCAAGATGAGTTTGATCTAAGACATTTTTCTACATCAATTCTGAGGCTGCATTTCAAGTTTGCAATGAAAAACTTTTCTTTCTACATGCATTTTAAGACAAACAAGGAGTTTATTTTTTGTTTAAAATCTGCTGCAAAGATTGTGTCATCCTTACCATTAATGGGGGGAAAATAATATGCTGAAGGTTCTGTATTTTGTATCCTTGATTCTATTTCTGCAATTTGGGTAAAAATCTGTCACTTTTGTGATGTTTATGTTGCTAGAACAAGACTATATGTAATTTCTTTTTACAAATGTCATCTGACCTTACTTTAGTCAAAACTGTATGCTCTCCACCTATTTTTCCCTGCTGGGGTACTGTAATTAGTCTCTTGGAAGCTTGTTTTGAGGCTTTGTTTTTCAAGGTGCAAGTGAAGTGTTCACAGCAACTGTGTTGTTTCTGAGTCACCAAGTGAATGTGTAAACTGGGTGCATCAGCTTTAAATGTATTTATGAACTCACATTACTAGAGTTCAAAGGGACTCCATGACTTGGTGACTTACTTTACCAAAAGTTCAACTGCTCAAGTGGGACCCCCAAATTTACCCTAATGAGAACTGCTGTCTATATTTGGAGGTTTTGCTTGAGAGATTTTTTAGTTCTGGCATACATCTCAAAATCAAGGATTCCCCTGAATTAAAATTTTCTGTTGGGTGATGGAAGTCCATTTTGATACACTGAAAGAGATTTTCATTGTAGAATTTCTTTATTAAGAACTGTTTTGACTAGAACTATCGTGGTACTCTCTCACCCCTGGTATCTGAGCAGCAGGTTTTAATGACACTGAAGGGGAAAGGGAGAGATGAAAAGTGAGAGTTCCTTATCCATTCCAGTGGTTTACACATCATTGGACCACAAAAGCACAAAGGCAGCCCTTACAGGTTGGCTTTCAATTGGACCATATCTTAGATTCCTTGTGCCATGTACTGTCTCTGTCTGATACATCTGAACAGAAGCTGCAGACACTTAGCCGAGTATTGTCGCCATGAAACAATGCTAGCTCGCCAGCCTGGTTGTGGGAATAATCAAGGCTGGAGGGCACCCCATAGAGAGCCATCAAATCAGGTCTGCTGTGGAACTGTCTGGTAGATTGTGAACATTCAGGAATCAATGTTGCATCTGCTAGGAGACCCTTTGGTTCACTGAAACTCCTACCCGCCTAATGCATCTGGGCAAGGGGTTTTCAGAAACCAGTTTCCTTCAGGATAAATTTAATATGTCTTGAGGGCTAGGCATAAGCAAATTGATTCTAGCTCTGCACTAGCAAAACTCATAAACATCTGTAAGATCACAGCTTTCCAACAACCCTGGCATTGGGGGCTATAATTTTGTGAAATATTCTGAGCCTACTCTTCTCATACCTCATGCCAGCATGGCATTTTTTAATTAGGAAGTTGATTAAAAAGGGCACAGTATACCATGAATGTATGTTCATTTGGCAACCATCCAGCTGTTCATTGTCTGGGTCCATGGAAAGTGCTACTCATCACTAGTTGCAGAAAAAGAAGAAAAATCAGGATATTGGCTGAGAGATGGGTTTAGAAAAATCACCCTTATATCTAAAAGCAGGTTGGTACTTAGTGTCTATATGGTAAGTCTATAGATGGATGCACTCAACTTTAGAAATGATATTCACTCTCATTTTGCAGATGACTTAATATATAGTAGTCTGACTATTCAAACTAGGAAATACCTTGGCCCTGCTTTACTGGGAATGATCATTGTAAAGACCAAAATCATTCATCTATTTCTGATCTCAAGCTTATGGCTTGTAGTCCACTTCTGTAATATCTTGTAGAAGTGAGGAAAGTGACAATGTGTATTTTGACAAATAATCTTAATTGCTTATTTAATAAGTGACTAGTATTGTTTCATGTTTTTCTTTCCCAGGGAAATCCCTCTCTCTACTAGCTGTGAGTAAGAACTTGGAGTATATTATCAGAGGAATAAAATTTTATGCCTAATTGTAGTGTTCCTCTGGCTAATGTGGTGTGAATAAGTACCATGTTATAGCATTTAACCCTGTCCATCCTCTCATTGCATGCGCACTTGTTCCATCCCAAGTAAGCTAAAGAAAATGAAGTAACATAGCCAACATTCAGTTTTGATAAAAAATTGAGAATGATCTCACTTGTACAGGGGGCAGATGTACTGGGAATTCCTTCTAACTCTAGGGAGTGAGATCAGGGTTAAAAATTAAGGGAATACCTCCCTGATTCGAAAGCCATTCTCCAGTATTGGTAGCATTTTTTCTCTTTTGTTCTTTTTCTCAATCCTATATGATATTTTTTAGAAATTAATGAAAACATTTTTGAAGTCTTGATTTTAGAAATGTTTATAAATCCTCTACAATTCAAGACTCATGTCACTCAACTATTCTCTACTAATGGAATGAGTCAGAGTCCAAAGTTGGAAACTGTATCTATGAGCACCTCTTTATCTGTGTGGTGTGTGTGTGTGTGTGTGTGTGTGTGAGAGAGAGAGAGAGAGAGGGAGTCTCTCTCTGTGTCTTTCTTTGTCATATATGTCTGTATGTGTGTATATGTATATTCATATCCCAAAACTGTATAATTTTAAACCATTCTTTTGAAGATTCTGGATACTAGATAGGTCAGTCCTGATTATATATAGTTTTGCTCTGTGTGTGTTTGTGTTTGTGTGTGTATGTGTATGCATATTGTTGCTACTGCCACACCAGAGACAGAATCACAGGAAAATAACACAATATGAAAATGATGAGGTGTAGTCACTGTAAGCCCTTATAAATTCAAAAGACATGGGGTCTAAGCAGGGATATTAGAATGCTGATTTTATAGGACAAAATTAGGGAAAACTTTCCATTGTTTAGTCATTGACTCACTGACTGGCCAAGGACCACTTAGAGATAAGAAGACAGATAGTTAAAGATGAGCCTGGCTCATATTCACTCTTCCCTTGCCTATTACACAACCAGCACAACCAGGATGCAGACAGTAAAAGGGGGCAGGAGCATTGGTTCTCTGATTGTTCACCATTGGTAGAAGGATACCTGAAAAGGAGGGAGAATGACGGGGATTCCAATTAGAAAGCTGCCATGCATTTCAAACCATTCTGATGAGTGCATGCCACATTTACATTGAGTCAGAACAGACTGAGCATACCTGCCAGTTCTAGAATTAAGAAGCCTGAGATTAAAATCAGTGGGAGAGAAGTTTGGCTAGAATTAATATTCTATATGTTACCTGAGCTTGAAAATTGCATGGGTGACTCTGTGATTTTTGCACAAACATTAGAAAGTTATGACTTTGCTGAAGGAGAAAAAAAATACAAATCTGGGGGGGAAAGACTTTGAGTAAGAAAATATAGTTGACACTGTGGAGTCTTGTCATTCTAGGAAACAAGAGATTTTCATAACTGAGATCATATATTAAGACCACAGGAGTCTTAGAAGCCATCTAGCTTAAACCTTGTATTTTTGCAAAAGGCAAAATTAGACCTTGAAAGTCTAAGTGACTTGTCCAAGATGGCACAGCTAGCAGATTCCAACTGGAAATTGCATCTGGTCCATCTCACTCCAATTCTACCTCCTTTTGCACTATACTAATTTGCTAAGTAAAAACAAACAAAAGCCACTTCTACAATGATACTGTTTTACCTTTGGCCAAAATGACCAAAGCTTGGCTCTGAACTAACACATGATTCACTGACTTAATACACTCAAAATTATAGAGCTGATTCTAGAGGCTACTTACTTTATACAGTTCTTCATGATCCTGAGCATAAAACATGGAGGACTATCATTATCCCAACACATCAGGCTGATATGCTGTTACCATGATTTTGTTAGCTCACAAACAACTCTTCTCCCTGATGGATCCACACCTGTAGTTCCAGCCAAGAAGTGTTGTGATCTTTTCTCCAGGGACAGGTTAATGCACCTGTTTACAAATGGGTTGAGCCACCTGTTCTTCTAGTTTTAAAGGTAATGATCAAAACAGTACCAGATCAAAGGGCTTGGAGTGTCTGTGTAAATGTCAAATTTATGCATTTAAAATGATGATTTTTCCTTAACCCTTAAAATATCATACATTCACATTATATTTCTTCTTTATTTGTTGGTATTCCACCACCTCATGAAGATGCACAATGCATCTGAAAATTACAGTCTTACGGAGTTACCTAGTATACTGAAAGGGTAAATGACTTGCCCAGAGTCACATAGCCAATAAATTTAAGAATCAGAACCAAACCAGTCTTCTTGACTCATAGGTTGATTCCTATCTACCCTATACTATGTTGCCTTTCATGACCCAGTCAGGAAAATATCAAAGATTAAATAACCATTCTAGGTGACATAAATGAAAGATGAATGCTACAAATGTACTACAAAAGTAATACTACAACTGACTGTAAGTTTTTACAAATGTTTCCATTAAAAACTAAAACACTCAGGACATTAATTAGTAATGATATTAGCATCTCACATTTATATAATTATGTAGTTATATTATATAGATATGCAAATTATATACATATACATATATGTAGACACACACACACATATAGTTACAAAATACTTTTCTTACAGCAACCCTGTGAGGTAATATAAGTATCATTATACCTATTCCACAGATGAGAAAAATAAGGCATAGAGTTTCACTCACAAGTGTAATCACTTCTTCTTGCTTTAGAGTTATCATTGCCCAAGTGTTCCAATACATATGCATGTACTCTCTTTCATTCCTTATCTTCCCTCTGAAAAGGAAAAATCATGTAATTTTCACAAATTAGTTCAGGCATTATTTCATTATATCTGTGCTATACATATTGTAAATAATTAAAAAAAACTTGGCCAGAAAACAGGAAGTTTGATGTTTCTGATAGTACATATTCATGGAATACAAGAACTATAGATCTGCCTTTGCTACCTTATTTTGTCATCTGTAACTATAAAGATGTCTATTAATGTGAAAGTTCTGACCACCCTCTCTCTAGCATAATGCTCATTTATTGCCTTTTCTTCAATTCTACATGGAATTATGAATTATGAAAAAAATTCCTTGTCTTCAAATATTCATTTCAAGTCAAGGACATTTAGAAGGGTGGTTTAAAAAGGTCATTGTATTTAGAATCAGGAGATATAAATTTGAATTCTGCTTGGCTTTCTTACTAGCTATATGATATTAAGAAAGTCACTTACCCTCTCTGACCATCATTTGATAAATTAGAAGTTTGGATTGAAGTTGAGACTCACTAAAGGTTTTTATAATCTTATAAGCAACTGTCCCGTGAAAGGGTAAAACACCAACTGGACAAGTTTAGGCCCATGGCTAGATCAATTCTAAGTATACTCATATTGAAAGGCAGGTGCCTAAGAATGTCTCTATGTGTAAGTTTTTGGTTTGACTGGCAGAGATATTCATGCTACTTGTTTCAAAGAGAAAGGAAGAATTGTGCAGCAGCATTACTTTCCATAATCAGTCAGTTCAGCTTTTATTTTGGAGATTTTCAGAGAAATTTCCTACTGTTGATCCCAAGAATGAGAGAGAAAGGTGTTCAGAGCCACTAAAGGTGATGATTATCTTTCAAAATAAAGGAAATGCTCAAAACCAACGTTGCTACTTTATCCATCCCCCTCCTCTCTCTCACTCTGAGGTGTTCTGATTGGATTCCCTATAAGGAAGAAGCAGATTGTTTGGGCTGGAATTAAATGGGGGGCAGGTGGTACCACCTGCTGTAAATTCTTCAGCTTTTATTAGCGTCCACATCCATGCCTGTTTGTTGTCTGTTCTCTCAATTGAGAGAAGAGATGCTGGGGCCTAGGATTATGAAATTATAACAACCTAGGAACCTGAGATCATTTAGTGTGTTTTTCTTTGCTTTACTGAAGAACAAAACCCCATCCCAGAGAGAAGTGGTTTGACTAAAATCATACAGCAACTAAATGGTAGAACTGGGAAAGAATTCAAATCTATAGACTCCACATACATAAGTCTTTTCACTGTACCATCCTGCCTTATTTGTGTTGGACTTTAGTCCTTGAAAAATTTATGTTGTGTTTCAAAATAAAAACAGGAAATATCAGGCTATTAGGATTTTGAGGATTAGGAAAACTGTAAGAAGTCATGACCCAATAGTCTGAAGCAATGCTATCAAACTTAAACAGAAACAGGTCTTACTAACACATATATAATGGTCTTGGTGAGGCACATTGTCTTGGAAAAATATATACATATATTATTATTATGGATGTTGCATTGTATTTTTATTTATTTTGTTAAATATTTCCCAATTACATTTTAATCTTGTGGACCACAGCCATGAGTTTGCTACCTCTGGACTCTAAAGGAAGTGGAAATTCTAAATAATTCTGAGAATGTATTCCTTTTCAGTTATTTCTGTTGATTCTGTAGTTTAAATGTTATTAGTGAAGGTTACAATACCTAAAGTTAATTTTCTAAAAACTAGTTCATAGGATCACAGATCTAGACATAGAAGGACAGCAGAGACCATCTATTCCAACCTCTCCTTTTAGAGATGAGGAAAATGAGGGATAGGAAGATTGAGTCAATTTCAATACAAGTAGTGATCATACAAGTGGTAAGCACAAAAGTATGATTTATACCCATGTTCTCTAGAGTTTGTCCTTTTTCCACCATATCACATTACTTCCTTTGTTCTATCCCCATTTTTGCCTTAGTGACACAGACTATAAGAATAGGAAAGCCAATGCTCTCCTATTGGATGGATGGAATGGAATGGAATGGAAGTCATGACATTTGGAATTAGGAAATGTGGGTTTCCATCCTGCCTCAGATAATTGTCAGCCATAAAGTTATGAATAAGTTATTTAACTTCTCAGAAACTTTTTTTCTTTAATTGTAAAATAGGAATAGTCATGCAAAATTTTTACTGTCTACCTAATGGTGTTGTAGGGAAAGTGGTTTGCAAACCCTAAAGTGTGATATAACTTAGTTATTATTTAGCATGTATCACTGGATTTGAATCAGAAAAGCATGAAAGAATCCAGAACTGTAATTAGGATCAAAGAATTAAGAGTCAAAAAGTGCCCTAAGTCAATCTTTTTGATAGATGAAGAGACAGGGCCTCAGAGTGGAGATGTAAATTCTCCAAGCTAACACTGTTAATAAACATCAGGTTTAGAATCCAGATCCCCAGACTCCAAAACCCATGTTCTTCTTATTGCACCAAACAGCATTGTGAAAAAGTTGAACTTTGCTCAGTGACTGTATTTTGTAGGTTGAAATAATACTGCTTTTCTGTTTGCTAGTATGTTTTCTTCTCTTTACCAGTTACTTGCTTTGCAGGACAGAATGTTAAAGACAACAGCTGACTTTGGGCTCTCTAACATCAACTTGGAGGAGGTTACTTTCCATTGTTTGAGAGTTGTTCTTATATTTATTGGAACCCACACAGAAACATTAACGGAAACAGAGCTGTCATTTTTTTCTAATTCTCAACTTGCCCAGCCCTCAGGGGGAAAAAAAGTTATTAAGGAAACTGAGTGGAGCTCAACATGTAGCTGAAACAGAACTTATGGCTAATTTATTTTTCTCCAAAATTTTCTTTGAGACTATAATTTTTATTTTTTGTTAGTGAGGCGCTTCATGCTAACAGTGATTATAATTGGAGATAGCCATAGTGAGGTAGAAAGAGCCTTGAGTTTGACGTTAGAAGACCTGGGTAAGAAGCTCAGATATCTCACTCTAAACATAGACTTCTTGCCAGTAAATCAGCAGTTCTCAAACTTTTTGTTTTTGGGGCCCCTTTGCACTAAGCTATGGAGGATAGCAAAGAGCTTTAATTTATGTGGGTTCTATCTACTCATATTTGCCATATTACAAATTTAAACTCGTCATTTTTTTAAAACAATTAATTCATTTAAAATAATAAGCCTACTTTATGTTAACATAAATAACATTTAATGAAAGACAACCATATTTTCCAAAGCAAAAAACATTTAGCAAGAATAGTGGCATTGTTTTTGCATATTTTTTCTAATCTCTTTAATGTCTGGTTTAATAGAAGACAGCTGGATTTTCATATCTGCTTCTACATTCAATCTGTTGTGATAGATTATTTTGGCTGAAGAAAATCCAGCCATACACACATATTTGGGAAAAGGGGGGAGCTTTAATAAGCAAATAACACCTAACTTTTACAAAGAAAATGACCTCATAGACCCCTGAAAGTGACTCAGGGACCTCCAGAAGTTTGCAGACCATGCTTTAGGAACTGCCATACTACATCATATGATTAAATAACTATTCTGCTACTCTGGGAAAATGATTTCTGTTCCCTGCATTACTGTTTTCTTATTTGAAAAATGCTAGTGATAATACCTATATTAATGGATATATTGAATACTGTAAACCTGAAAGCATTATATAAATGTCGATTGTTATTAATAACAATAAGCAATGTGTTCTTTATATATCAATAACCTGTTCTTGTTGTTTTGTTTGTTTGTTTGTTTTTTCATCAATGTGGTAGCTTCTTTCATGGATACAGATTACAACCTATGTTGTTTCTGTGGTTCAGTCTCCACGACCCCATCTGGGGGTTTTCTTGGCCAAAATACTCGAGTGGTTTGCTGTTTCCTTCTCCAGATCATTTTACAGATGAGGAAACTGAGGCAAACAGGGTTCAGTGACTTGCCCAGGTTCATGTAGCTTGTAAGTTTCTGAGGTCAGATTTGAACTCAAGAAAATGAGTCTTCCTGACTCCACATCTGGCACTCCAGCCACTGCACGACCTAGCTGCCCTCAATATAATGTGTTTCTATATAAACTTAGATTCTATGTTGTTAAATATGATTAATCATAATACTGTTGCTGCCATTACTTCTACTGTTGATGTTGATGATGATAATTAGCCTTGATAAATAACAGATAGTCAACTAGGTGATGCAGTGGATAGAATGCTAGTCCTGGAATCAGGAATCTGACTTCAGACACTTAATAGCTGTGTGACCCTGGACAACTCATCTTACTGTGTTTGTCTCAGTTCCTCATCTGTTAAATGAGCTAGAGAAGGAAATGGCAAATAACTCTAGTATTTTTGCCAGAAAAACCCCAAACGAGGTCATGAAGAGTTGGACACAATTATGAAAAAGATTCAACAACAACAACAAAGATGGCACAGAGGATTTCTTCTGGAAAGATTTTATTAGTTGCATTTTTCTAATAATGTAGTGGGATTGCTCTGTAATTCAGTCTGACATTAAAATTAAATATTGTTCATTACTATGATGTGAGTTGATACTTAAAAATAATCCTACATTAATTTATATTGTGACTTTGTTCCAAATAATTTTCATACATATAACCTCTGTTAGACTCAATATATTCCTGAAAGCAAGGAAGAAAGGGCAAGAGAGTCATGGGGATCATGGATTAGATCTTTAAAAACTTTAATCCTACACGTCATCTAGTGCAAAATTCTCATTTTACAGAGTGGGAAACTGGAATCCAGACAGATTTAGTCATTTATCCTAGAACATATTTGTAATAGGGAGTAAGACCAGGATTTGAATGCAAGTTCTTGGAATCTAATGCTGGTCTTCTTTCCACTGCATCACAGTATTATCAGATTTGGCAGATAGCTAAGTGTTGCAAAAAGGTAAGCAGGAGAATAATGTTGAAAACTTGAACCTGAGACCTTGTCTCCCATCACTAGTCCAGTTCTTTTTTTTCCAAAGCACTTTTCCTGGTAATAATACTCATTTAAGAAATTGTGGTGTCAATCTCATGTCTTCAACATGACAAATTCTGTGCCTCCATTTGCCATACAAAAAATGACATAATGCTAGCCTAAGAGCAGAGAGAAAATGGTTGACCATGGATTAGAATAGCTAAAGAAAACTAAATTACATTAATTTAATGGAATATTATTATGTAATGTAAATGTCAATCATGAGGAATTCAGAGAAAAACTGGAAGATTTAAATGACTTCATGTAGAACAAAATAAGTAAAACCCAAAAGGACAATACTTGTCTCTACAATAATGCAAATGAAAAGATCAGTAAAAGGAATGTGAACTTTGAGTAATGGGAATGCAAATGAAGGTCTTAGACAAGAGATAATGGGAATACTAAAGCATAGATCTTCCATCATGTCAGAGATATAGGGAAATACTAGGGTAGAATATTATATATAATCTCAGATAGGGTTTTCCTATCAGATATTTTTCTCTAACCGATTTTTCTTTGTCCTAATGGAATATTTAGACTGCAGGGGATGGGGGTGGGAAGATGAATGAGATAAAGCCAGAAGTCATCAATAAATACATTTTAAATAGCATATTAACAATATACAAATGGTTTATTTAATAGTGTCCTCATGATGGACTTGAAATAAAAAAGACTAGGTTCTGAACCTTGCCTCAGATATTTACTAGCTGTATGACCTCGGGCAAATCACTAGGCTTCTCTCAGCTTCAGTTTTCTCATCTGCAAAATGGGGAGAATAATAGTTTATACCTCCCAGGGTTGTTGTGAGTACCAAAGGAGAAAATCATTATAAAGCATTTGGCACAGTACCTAATACATAGTAAGCACTATATAAGTATTGTATCCTCATCTCACAAGACTATCATTAGGCTCAAACAGGATTATAAATATAAGCACTTCATAAGTTTCAAGTACCATATAAATGCTATTATTATTGTTATTATTATTGAGTACTAGTAGTACAAGCAGTATCCAATCAAGCAACAAGCACTTATTTATTACCACTATGTGCTAAGCTTTGTATTTGAGACTAGGGATACAAAGGCTGCAGTAAAATAATCTCTGCCTACAAGCAACTTATGTTCTATTTGGGAAAACAACTTGGATATATACATATGTGCATACATATGTATATACATACATGTATTCAAAATATATTCAAACAATTGGGTTTGGTGTCACTAGTAACCACAGGAATCAAGAAAGGCCTTATGTAGGAGATGGCACTGGAGCTGTAGGAAGGACACTGGGGATTCTCAGAAAAATCATGTTTCTTTAATCATAAGCCACCATGAAATAGGAGAGCAGCAACGTGAGAGTACTAAGTATGGGGGAAATATAGGAAGAAAGACAAATTAAGGAAAAAAGTCAAAGTCCAGATAAATGCAGATCATGAATTTTTAGTCGGAGGTTAATAGCTTTGTTTAGTACTGGTGAGTACAAGGATGATTTGAAGGGGAGGTCAGATTACAGAATATTCTTTTCCAGAAGATCCATTGGTTCCTAAGTGACACACGATGTGTCCTATTATCTAGCAAGCATAACTATTGAGTTATCATATCAAAAGAGTACTTACCTGAAACTGTAATAGGGAAGTATCTGTCTGCTAATGTAAGGGCTGTTGAGATCAGATAGATTTATTAGATAAGAAACCAAAGTAATAATAAACAGAGTCTGTCTGTGTGTGTGTGTATGTATGAGAGAGAGAGAGAGAGAGAGAGAGAGAGAGAGAGAGAGAGAGAGAGAGAGAGAGAGAGAGAGAGAGAG
>JAQQSW010000283.1:0-39530 GCA_028646575.1 Pseudocheirus occidentalis
TTAAAAGACAATTCTACAAGTCTCAGGATGGAAGGAGATGTCTACATCCAGAGAAAGATCCAGAAAGACCAGAGGTTAAATGGAGACTGAAGCAATGCATGCTATCACTCTTTTCTACATTTGGTTTTTGTTTCTCTTTTTTCATTGTTCACTCCATTGGCTATAACACCTATACAACCAGACTATTGTACAATGTAAAAGAGTTTGCAGATCGTATACATGATTGTACGCCACCACGGCAGGGGTGGGGGCTGGGGAGGAAGGGGAGAAAAATCTGAAACTCATGTGATTCTGGAACTGAATATTGTAAACTAAAAGTAAGCAAACAAGTCAATAAAAATTTAAAAATAAAAGAAAAGAAGCAAAAAAGACGTTACAAAGGACACGAATGCTCAGAAAAGGTGGGTTGGTCATGTTGGGAAAATCAAGAACTACACATGGACAGCTACTGACTGGTGTAGGAGAACTATCAAAAGAATTAGAGGAAGATCACAAGTCTGCTGATTGCCCTTTCAGTGGATGACTTAAAAGAAGATATCTAGAGAGAGACAATCAGTGGATTATAATGAGACTGTATGCCAAATATCAACTCAAAAAGACCTGGGGTCAAATCTTACCTCTTACACTTTATATTGGTGCGATCAGGAAAAAGTCAGTTAACTATTTAAATTTTCTTTCTTCATTTGAAATATGGAAATAATAATACTTTGCAGCATCTACCACGCAGGGTTATCAGATAATATTTGATAGATATAGATACACAAATACACTCACATATATATATATATACACATATATATGTTATAGTGAGTGTTCATGTTTATATAGAAATTTAATAAAAATTTTACATAGCTATAAAATCTCACAGGAAATATATTTATATGCACATATGCATTATATATATACACACATTTATATACATAGATGTATGTGTGTATACATAAATATGAAAACGTTAAAGAGTCAATTTTTTTTTATGTAGACAAGAATCAGACAAGATAAGGTGGGGAGGGGTGGCAATTTTCCTTGGTATAGAGAACACCCAAGCTGATGAGATCATAAATCTTTCTGTATTGAAGTATAAAACAATTTGACAATTCTATTTATGACTAAAAATAGAACATGACTATGTCAAAATACTATCATTCATATTTGCCTAGATTTTTACTTTCAGATCAATTGTTTTAGCAGCAAGTATTAAAATATAAAAAGGAAAGAAAAAAGAAACAGGAAAAGACAAGTTATGTAGCATTGGAGGAAGTGGACAATACTTTGAAATGAAGTATATGAATTACCTGAGAGACTCATGAAAAACTACAGAAAGATGATTTTTTATGTGCCAGGCGCTATGCTAGGAACTGGAAATACAAAGGCAAAAATGAAACAAGCCCTGACCTCTAGTATAGGGGTTCTTAAGAAATAAACATGGATTAAGACAAAAAAAAACTTTTTATTTCATGGTCTCCTTTGGCAGTCTGGTAAATTTTTATGGACTCCTCAACATAATGTTAAATGCATAAAATAAAATACAAGGGATTATAAAGGATTACCATACACAGATATAGAGATAGAGATAGTGATAGAGACAGAGACAAAGAGATAGAGATAGAGATAGAGATAGAGATAGAGACAGATGTACAATACACAGACAGAAAGAGATACAACATAACCTTGGAAGTGAAGGCAATAGCTGCTGATGGGATCAGGAAAGGTTTTATGAGGAAGGTTGCCCTTAACAGAAACCAGAGATGAGAAGAGCAAGAAATGGAAAAAGAGTGCAAGCATTGGAACAGCCAGTAGAAAGTCAGGAAGGCAGGAGATGGAATATTTAGTGGGAAGAACATCAAGAAAGCCAGCCTAGCTGAACCACAGAGACAGAAGGGAATAATGTATACTAAGGCTAGACAGGTAGGATGGGGCCAAGTTTTAAATGACAAAGGAGAGGTAATAAGCAGCCACTGGTGTTTCCTGGATAAGGGGGTAACATGGTCAGACCTGTTCCTAGGAGTCCATTGCAATAGTCTCCATGAAAGATGACAAAGGCCTGAAATAAATTATCTGTATGAGCAGAGAAATGAGAATATATGAAAGAGATGTTCATAAAGTAAAGGAAGAAATAAAATTTAAATTTAAAATATATTTTAACTACAGGGATATGAGGCATTCACAAGTTAGAAACCCATTACCAGATTTTATCATTCTGTGATATTGCAATATAAAATTTGGCTGCATTTCAAAAAAGATAACTGCATTCTTCTGTAATTAATTATAAGTAATCATGCTAAATTAAAATATGTTTAATTTTATTTACTGTTATTATACTAAAAATTATACTAATTTGAAATATAACTCATCAACTCCTTTGTAACTACTAGACTCAAAAGCAGAATTCCGTTTGATTTCCCATGCCTACTGTGATAAAAATGAGATCCTTGAATGAAATAAGATAGCAAAAGGAAAATTCAGCAATTCCATTTTGCATCTACATAGAAGTATATGCTTTCCAGAAAGCATTTTGCTATTACTGCCATTAGCCACAAGGAGGCCAGCAAGAAGGTTTTTATACTTGAATCTGCTCTGGTCCAGCAGGCATTAGCTTGCACACAGGCCAAGTATGCAGTTTAAAATAATAGGAAAGTTTTCACTTGCATACAAAACTTTGCTAATCTGGGCATTTTGCTTTCCCATTCAAGCCAATAACGAAATCAGAGAGACCTGTCTCATTGTTCAATTGTTTTACTAAAGCTTCCCTTGTTTATTTTCCTTATGTCTGTAGGTATTTATCATCCTGTTCCATATTTCAAGCTAAGTAGCCACAATCATTTATGTGGTAAATAGTCAAGGGAAAACATGGAGTGGTTTTTACTTAATTAGATGTAAAAATATGGAAATTAAACATTTACTTTCTTTCTGCCATTCCTTTGTACAGTAAGGTTATCATGAAAGCAAATGTCTTGATAAAATTTCATGGATTATTTCCTCCAGAGAAATGTATATTACAAAGGCAGCAGAGATGTAGATGAGGCAGAAAGTATATCATAGCCCCACTGTGTTACTATTTTACTAGAATTTATTTTCAGGACTATGAGAGTAAGATAGGCTAACTCATTTTCAAGAAATGTGGTCTTGATCTTTAAAGGGGATTGATTGGTACATATTTCACAGTCCCATTCCTGAGTAAAGTCATGATGTTTCCTTTTTAAAATAGTAATGTTGTACTTTGTGGTTTTGAAAAAGAGCAGCAAAACAAAATCCTCAATGTGTGCTGTTAATCTGTTTATGTTGCCTTTGTATGGGTCCTCAGAGAGTAACTATTTTTGGTCTCCTTATTCTAGGGGTAATCCTGAGGGGATATCATCACTCACCAGCCCCCACTGGTTTGGACGTCACCCCTTAACAATCAGACAGACAACTTGTCCTTAGAAAGGGTTTTTACTAAGATGGAATACTGAGAATAGTTTATATAAAACATTTCTCCAAAACCTTGAAACACTATCTTCTGCAAGTACATAGTCAGTCAGTCAATAACCATTTATTAATCTCTCAAAACTAGGTGCTACGGTGAGCGCTAAGGATAGAAAGGAAAATCTGGCAGTTCTCATACTCAAGCTCCTTCTTGAGTTCAGGGAAAAAGTATCCTTTAACTGATAGTTTGATGCCAATGAGGCACATGTATAAAGCATACCTGTAGCTAAAGAATAAATTCACAGCTCCTAGGTATAGGAAGTCTTTTATTAAGTCCAGAACTGACATTCTTCTGCAGTACAAGGGGTCACATTCCCTGAGGATGCTTCCTCCCTTGAGCTCTCTTTCTGTGTGTATATGTGTGTGTGTGTTTGTATAAGTATATAAGTATACACACACACACACACACACACACACACCTTCTCTCCAGTTACATGGCTGCTAGATGGCACTGTGAATAAGTCACTGGTCTTGGAATCAAAAATATCTGAGTTCAAATCCAGTTTCAGATACCTATTAGTTATATCGCCCCAGGTAAGTCATTTGATCTTGCTCAGCCTCAGTTTCCTCATCTGTAAAAATGGGAATAATAATAGCACCTACCTCACAAGGTTGTTTTAATGATCAAATTGGAGGATATCTGTAAATCATTTGGCAAACCTTGAAGATAGAAAGATATATACATACACAACCCATATGTATGTATGTAAGTATGCATGTATTGTATGTATGTATAGACCAGTTATTTCTAGCTATTTTTAAAGGAAAGGGAGAGAGGAGACAGAGAGAGATGGACTTTCAAGCCCCTCTGAAGTACCTGAACTTGGAGTCCTTTGCCACTGGACTGGACTACCACTTAACTGGGCTATTACAATGCATAGCCCCAGAGGTATGATTTAACCACAATTAATCACAAGATTTCTTGTATTAGATTAGTTCAATTAATCTAACAATCTAAATCAGATTAGATGCATATTCAACATCTGCCTTTCATACAATGGCCCAAAGTTCTGTGCTTCTTCCAGACTGATGGAGGGCTTGCCCATACACCATAATGAGTCAATGGAAAACTTTGTTAATACCTAGTTTACTCTGTTAATTCAATGACTGATCTTTGTACGTATATTTGTGTCTTCTGCTACTACCTACTGTCAAAGTTCTTACAATGAAGCATAAGAAGCTGAGAGCCCTCTTCCTTTTGGGTAAAGAACTAGATGTGGGTCAAATTTTAAGGTTCCCAAGAGGAAATACTTCAGGGCTAACACTGGTAGAGAAGGTTCTTTATAAATAACCCCAGAGATTTTGTGTATGACCACTGACTTTCAGGGAGTGGATTGATGATACACCAAGAGAATTTCCTGTTCATAATAACCGTTATGACAAGATTATTTTATCTACCCTAAGGCCAGGTAAGAAACATTTTTCTCTGTCCATCCAAGTCTCTTCCTCTACCTTATTATCCTATCCCTGGCATTAATTTTTCAAATCCAGTCCGCCACCTGTTTTTGTCCAACCTATGAGCTAAGAATGTTGTCAGGTTGGTTTTTTATGTTTTTAAATATTTCTATTGTATTTTATATACAAATACCATCTTTAGCTGATAGGCCACAAAAAATACAAACAGGTGGCAGACTTGATTTTGCCTTCAAGACATAGTTTGCTAGACTCGGATATAGTCCAAACTTTTTTTTAAATATTAGGAATTTTAAATATTAGGAATCTAAGACCCAAAGAGGTCTATTAAGTGAACTGTTTGTATCACGCAGGGAGGAAGCATCACAAGTGAGAGTTAAACTCAGGTTCTCTGAGTCTAGAATTAGTGTTCTTCCTATTGTACCAGCTACCAATCAAACCTCCATCTCCTTGGGTGGTGGGGGGAAGGAAATCCTCCCCAGCTGTTTCCCAAGAGGAGTGTTAGGTGGGAAAACCCACCCATTTATGTACAGTGATACTCTATGCATCCCAAAACATGTTTGTGACCCTCTCATTCAGAGGAAGTCAGTAATGTCCAGAAGATGTTTTTAATCTTCAACAACAAAAATCATTGGTAACACTATAGAGAGACTTCCTTTCAACATGTTTCTTATAAATAGAACCAGTTCTCATGTAGCACTTTAGCATGCATGCCTCTATCCTAGTACTTGGAACTATCAGAGACTTTAAAGGCCAGCTAGTAAATATCTTAGTCAGAATTCGAACCCAGATTCTCTATTACCAATTTCTTGTGCTTTTTTTTTCCCCCACAAACTTTAGGTAAAACCTCCTCCTTTCCTTTCCTACACTAATTTTTTTTCCTTCATGTTGAACAGCTCTATTAACATCTTCAAATCTTTCTAGTCCTTCTTCTCTTTTACTTCTTTAATGAATGCGTTTCTCCCCCCTCTCCATCCCCTCCAAGGACTAGAAGACAAAGTGAGGAAGCTCAATGGCTAGGACAGACTTCACATGTAATAAACAGCTTCACCTTGCTTGCTACAGCAATCCCATTTTACAGTCTGAAAAAAGAAATGCAACTCAATAGACAGAGTTTGACAACATGATCAAAATATTTTGCCTACCAAGCAGGTCCCTCTGTTTTCTTGTTTCAAAAGAAAACTCAGGCTTGGAGTTTGATCTATACTGAGTTAAATGAAGAGAAATTGGACAGTTATGTGGTGGAAGGGCCAATCCATGCCACTCAATTCCTTGTGTCTCAGCATTTAGATGATGTGGAGCACAACGGCCAAATATTTCATTCTTTTTTACTTCCCCTGAAAACATTCCTCAGCAAATTTCCAAACCGCTCCTGCACCTGAACATTCTCCAAAGACAACTAGGCCAAAATGCCTAATAGAATCATTGTGGCTGATGTCACCTGCCAATGCCATAGTTTGTCTTGTGTTTTCATAAAAGAAGACTATGTGCTTCAACTTTAGTAATTTGATGCCAAAAGTGTCTCATGAAATTAATAGACCTGAATTTTCTTGCTTTTTAATATTGTCTTCATTTACACTATTTCATGAGATGTCTAGTTCATGCTCACTCCACTCCCAGTTCCACTAATTTGCTTTCCGGATTTTCCCACCATTTTCCAAGCAACTTTGCCAGCCACTCCCGTGCCCTACCTTGCCAGGTATCATTTGCACCCCTAACTCTACCCCAGCTGCTCCCCACACATTCTCTAATTGCCTTTTCTGAATTTTCCTTTTCTCCATTAGAATGGCAACTCCTTGAGAAATTCCTTTTTTTCTCATATTTCTATTCCCAGCACTTGGAAGAATGTCTGGTACATAGTAAGAACTTAATTCTTTATCCAGCTAGCTAGCAATATCATTTTTTTGTCTTTGTTTCTTTCTTTTGCATTGCTTCAGGTGAGTCTTCCCTTGTCTTTCTGAATTCTTCATATTCATTATTAGTCAATTAGATCTGTATGATAGAAAAGGTTCTAGATTTAAAGTCAAAGGACCTAGGGTCAAATACCATTTCCTGGCATTAACTATGTAAGTGACCTTGGATTTTAACTATGAGAAATAGTAATATTTTGAATATCTTTGGATAAGTAGATCCTTCCTTGTTATCTTGTGTTGGTTCTTTTATGCAACATTAGACAACTTTGCTTCTAGGTCTTATTTATCTAATGTATCCCACTAACAAACTTTTCTCTTTTTTAAATTTTTTACCAGATGTTTTTGATAACCATAGCTTAATATTAGAATGATATTTCAGCTATTATGCAATATGGATGTCTTCTGGTACATCATATTCTCTGCTAGGTACCATGTCTTTGCTATTCCCCATCTTTCCTGTTCCCCTGATCTTCTCTGTTTTCTGCTAGACACATCACTCCATTAGTCCCATAGTCACTGCTGAATATGTCTTCCTGCTACCAACTCCTGGATTTCAACTCTTTAGGGTCACCTGCCAACTATCTCAACTCCAGTCTGCGAGGGAATGATGATGAGAAAATTTCTGCCTGATAAGGGAAAACTTAGGCCGATAAGTCTTGAGTTATAGAGCCTATGAGCCACCAAATTCAGCTAATAAAAGACAGACTGAAAATTCGTAGGCCAAGATTAAGTTTTTTCTTTTTAAAACATGTGTCTGAGATTGAGATTACAGTTTTTTGGCCCAGATAACTTTCTGATATAGGATTAGAAATTCCTATTTTATAAACAAATTTCTCCAGTTTAACACGCAAACTAATTAGAGTATAAGGCAGGAGAAAGAAGGAAGACAATCATCATCCATCCAACCTGACTCATACTCCTGCCTTTCTTTATGTTTCTGTTGGCAATAAACCCCCTAGCTTTGGGGCTACATTTGGGCCAGGAAACTAACCTGTCTTCGTACATATTTCAGAATCACACAATGTATATCATATTTATATTTATATTTACAAAATGGCTTTTAAATTAGGCCAACAATTTCTAGAATTACATTCTGTCAAAATATGCATGTTGCTTTTCTCCAGTACACGTTCATTGATTTCTTAACTTAGCATAGAGAAGACTTTGGATCATTAAAGATTATGTCTATGAAGCAAAAATCCTGACCCTACAATTGCTACCTTGTGTGACCTCTACCTCTCTGGACCTCAGTTTCCTCACCTGTAAAATGGAGTTATTTAGATGATCTCTAACCCTAATATCCCGTAGTCTTAAACTCTAAAGTCTCCAGGTAAGGGACTAATAATGTTAAATAAAGGCTGGCCTCACTTAAACTGCAGAGAAATTCATCGCCAGAAATGAATTTTTTTTTTCCCAGCCAAAGCAATTTAAAAAGACCATCTATCCATTAGGACATGGTGAGTGAGGCTGAGGTTGTTAATGGTATACAGTATTTGTAGCTCCACATAGTTTCAGATGTAACAAAATGCCACAAGGACAACTCTCTCATTCCCATTGCCTCCCTCTCTATCTCCTACTTGACCTTAAGTGGAGTCCTAGAGCAAATGTACCCTTTAAAAAAAGTACTTTTTAAATCCCAGAAAAATATTCAACAAAGGCATTGTCAGAGGTTCAAGATTTCTCTGTCTCCTCCTTGACCTTAAAACTCAGTGGTTTTTAACCTTCCTGATGCTGCAACCCTTTAATACTTATATGTGGAGGCATCTGCATGTGGGCGACCCGCCTAGAGATGGATAGAGGAGCAGTCTAATGTTCTTAGGTCTCTGTTCCTAAGACCATCTGAAATATGTTTTCCAATGGTCTTAGGTGACCCCCCCTGGGAAAGGGTCATTTGACCCCCAAAGGGGTTGTGACCCACAGGTTGAGAACTGCTGCCTTAAACATGTGTCTAGAAGTTCTAGAGCAGATGCACCCTGAAAAAAAATCCTTTTTAAATCCCAGAAAAATACTCAACAAAGGCATTGTCAAAGGTTCAAGATTTCCCTATCTCCTACTTGACCGCAAGTGGAATTCTAGAACAGATGCACCCTGAAAAAAAAATTCTTTGTAAATCCCAGAAAAATATTCAGTAGACGGCTTGTCAAAGGTTCAAGATTTCTCGGAAGCAGCTGGTCTACCCCTGCAGAACCCCTGATCTGAAAAATATGGGAGGCTTGCATCAGGCAGGTATTGTTGTCTGTGCAGCCTCCTGGGTAGTTCTCACTTGTTTTGAGGGTTCTTTGGCACTTCTTTTGGGAATCTAACATCTAAACAATGTGTAATCTGGTTTTCAGTAAGGCAATTACCCGGCAAGTCTGAATGGACTAAAGGGATAAACAGCGCATTAGGACACGTTGTGCAAAATGCTGCACCTGAGTAAGCTAGCATTCCGAAATAATTATTATCTGTAATCACAAGACACACTGAAATTATGGCTTTATTTATGGGGAGGCTTAGGGCACCTGCTTTAAAACCACACTGGAGGTTCATGCAGAGAATATCTTGAAAGTGTGTACATTTTGTGTTTTGTTTCACCCATAGGTTCAGTTCATCAAAGTGGGTATGTGAGCCGATCCTTTCTGATCAGCTAAAAGCCTCCTCCAGGGTTTTTGGAAGGATTAAATGAGATAAATGAGATAATACTTGTAAAGTGTTTGGCAACTCTTAAAGCTCTATACATGCTAATTAGAAGGTCATCTTACCCCCAATACTGTATCTGCTGCACAAAGCTGCCTTTCATACCGTGAGCTGTTTAACATCATAATAATACTGATAATTGGCATCATATCTAAAGCATTTTAAGGGATGTAAAGCACTTTGCAAATATCTCATTTTACCCTCACAACAACCCTGGGAAGTAGGTGCTTTATTATTCTTGTTTTACAGAAGGGGAAACTGAGACCCAGTCCTCTCAAGTGTTTTGCCCAAGGTCATGTAGGCAGTTAGCAATAGAGGCAGGGTAGTGATTTAACCCCGTCTGATTTTGACCACTCTTTCTAGTCCTCAATTCCTCCATTTGTGAAAGCAAAATAATAGTCCCTAGGAGCCAACTGGAAGGATCAGAGATCCCAAACTGGCCTTAGAGATCATCTTGTTCTTCCTCATTTTTCAGCTGTGATTGTTCAGGCCCAGAGAAGTTGTGACTTGGCTAAGGTCATGTAGCTAGCATCAGAATCAGATTTGAACCCAAGCTCTCCTATTCACAATCCAGCACTCTGCACTGAGATATTACTCACTTGTCATTGTGTAAACCCCCCAAAGTGTAGCAAGCTGGAGAGAGGGATGTGATGGAGACTGTTGGCTCCTCCAATGGCTTCCCAGAGTCTTTTCCTTCAGTAACCTTAAGCATTGTTGGCCCCTTCCATATTCCCCCTCAAAGCTTAAAGAGAACTCTAAGAAGTCTGAAAAATGATGGAAGAATATTTGATTCTGACTAATTCCTTCCTATCCTTCATTCAAGGCAGGGCATTCATCTCCACCAGTGAGGAGTGAGCCCCATACCTGTGGACTTTGGGACTAGAATTACAATTGCAAAATGACATTTTTTTTTTTTATGAATCCACCCCTCCGCCCCATCAACTCAATGAGATTATAGCCATGGACCTTTTTCTAAAGGCATCTGAAGTGTATATCCTTAGGAATGGCTAGTGACTCCTTGCTGAGAAGAAACAGGGAACCCCTTTGATTATTACCAGTGACTGGGGATGCCTCTAAGATGTTTAGCAACTGGAAAGCCAGGGGTTCTAGACCCAGAGTGGTCACTATAAGGTAGCTGGAGGGAACTCATTTACTCCTCAGGATACAGGAATTCCTTCCTGTCTTTTCCCCTATGTCTTCTTTCAGAGTGCTTTGGGGATTGGGGCTTTCCTCTCTCTTAACTTCCCACTCCCACTTCTCTAGGAGTAGCAAACAGAATCTTTCAACAGATGCACACAGCATAGTCAAGCATGCATGCCCACTCAGTATGAAAGGGTAGCTCTTGGACAATGTTGCTGAAACCCAAATTCTTTTATGGAGAGGATGGGAACAAGAAAATCCCAAGCAGCATGATCCCAGAGTCTAGCTTCTTAGCTCAGAAGGAAGGTTACTGGGCAGTAACAACTTTGAGAATCATCTTACAGGTTACCCCAAATGTGATGCTTTCTAAGTACCAGCCTCCTAGAAGGAGGTTTTCTCCATAGCATCCTTATTCCAGCTAACCCAGAGAAGCTAATACTATAAAATGGTTCAAAAATTATTAGATATATTCATTGGTGATGTAACAGTACATGAAAGTAAACGTGCATGGGATTAGCACTAAGGGAATTTTTATAGAATGCAACTCATCTGTTTCTATAAAATGCAATTCTTAGTAACTTTCTGAATGCCATTATGAGAAAAAAAAAGGTGGGATCTTTGACATAGGATCATACATTTCAGTGTGGATGAAATCTATCCCTTTGGGGTAAAACATTTCCTTCCACAGAGGAAGGAGAAGGTTGCTAGAAGAGGAATGCTCTACAATTTAAGGAATAACATCAGACAGGGAAATCAAAAGGTCTGGACCTTACCGATACTGTTGGTTTTGTGGGACAGCGCAGGTCTGATGTGAAAGGGAGCTCAGCATCCTCAAAGTGTGCTCACCTTATGAAGACAGTCTAATAGCCTATAGGAGTGATCTATATGTTTTTGAGTCTGTGAACTCCTGTGAATCCTTTGTGCAAAATGATTTTTTCCTGTGAGGATAAAATAAAAGCTACCCCATACCCTAGCTATAGCTGAACTTTACTTTTCAAATTTCTCTAGAGCAGCAGTTCTCAACTCATGGGTCACGACCCCTTTGGGGGTCAAACAACCCTTTCAGAGCGGTCACAGGGGTCACCTAAGACCATCAGAAAACACATATTTCTGATGGTCTTAGGAACTGAGACATTGCTCCTCCATCTGTCTCCAGGCGGGTCTGCCCACATGGAGATACGTCCACATATGAGTATTAAAGGGTCATGGCATTAGGAAGGTTGAGAACCACTGCTTTAGAGTAAAATTTGGGGAAGCTGAAATAAAAAATACAACTGACCCTTTGGAGTCAGTTCCCAGTTTCAAATCTTTGGGATAACTGGAGTCATAGGTTACTATATAAAAGTAGAGGGAATTGGGAGCAATGTTTTGGGGCAAGCAGTACTGTGCAGAACTCCTCAGATCATAGCCATGAGACCGCACTTTCTCCTAAGGCTTATACTACCCAAGAAAATGTATTTTATATGTAGGCTGCTCTTCTGGCTCCTTCCCAGCAGATTAATGCTTATTGCTACCAGATATCATCTCAGCTGCAGGGAATGGGAGAGAGAATATGATAGGAGAGAAAGATGCTGAACCCTTCCCACAACCAAGGAAGTATGTGCCTAGAAGCCTTTCCTCTAGCGAACCTTCCTGAATTCAGATAGTAAACTCTTTACTGACAAATGCAAGAGAAGTAACCAGGAGGTAGAAATGTGGCACAGAAAATGGATAGTAGAGTCTAAAACCTAGCTTCAAAATTTTGCCTAGGACCAATCTGCAAAGCCAGGCCTGTCTCTCCTCCCTTCAGAAAATGGGTATCCAAAGGGAGAGGCCTCTGGAATCCCACAGTTGTCCTAGAAAAAGCTAAGAGCAGGAGAATTGAATGGTGGGTGAGGAAGGCAAACACATTCCTTATATATAGACACATGTTAGCGATTAAAGATTCTTTTGAATTAACACATTTTCAGTTAAATAAAACTATCTCCTAGAAGAGTAAACCTGTCATTCACTCCTTAATGGTAATGAATTACTTCTTTTTATGCTTTTTGCTTTACCATTCATCACAGCAATGACCAAAAATAACTCACCTCTCAGACCTACTCAATGAGATTTCCCAAACAACAAAAAAAAATTAAGTTAAAACTAACAACCTCAGCAACCATAACAAATAGCTACGTGTATTGCTACATCAGTAGCTAGGTGGTGAGTGGTTAGACTGCCGGACTTGGAACCAAGAACAGAATTCAAACCCTTCTTCAAACACTTACTAACTCTAGGTAGGCATATCACTCTCAGGCTACATTTCCTCCCAAGATTGTTGTGAGGATTAAGAGATGTTAATATGTGCAGATCACTTTATACACATAAAAGTGCTATGTAAATATCAAGTAACAGCATTTTAGTTCCCCCTACCATCAGTCCGAGGAGGGAAATACGTTTCTTTATCTCTTCCCCTGGGTAAACTTCATCATTATCATTGGACAGCCTTTCCTTTGAAATAAGATAATATATCTTAGGCACAACGTGTGCTATAAATGTTACCTACCGTGTATGATTCAATG
Organism: Pseudocheirus occidentalis; assembly: GCA_028646575.1. Lineage (NCBI taxonomy): Eukaryota > Metazoa > Chordata > Mammalia > Diprotodontia > Pseudocheiridae > Pseudocheirus > Pseudocheirus occidentalis. The sequence continues at coordinate 13,151 of JAQQSW010000283.1, forward strand.
AATTGCTTTAGTCCATTAATCAGATTGCATCTTAGCTAAAATTTTCGATTCTGCTGTTTTGTTTAGGGGAAACAAGGATAGAAAGTGGTAATTTGGGGGGAAAAATTTTCTAGAAAATAAAAAAAAACAGCCTTTAGTTGGAAGGGGCAGTATGGGACTTTGAACAGTCAAAAGGAAACAAGAAAATGCTTGAATTGAATAGAGAGACCAATTGCCCTGGTAGCCTGCAGAAGTCTTATCAGATTCCAAGGTAGGTTGTTGGTATCTGGCTAATACCCTTGAAGCATTGGTCACACAATATAAAATAGGTCAAAGGTTTTACAGTTCAGAGTTTGAAGGGACCTCAGAGATCACCTAGGCTAATGCTCTCATTTTACAGAAGAGGAAACTGAGAGCTTGAAGGTTAAGTGACTTGTACAGGGTCATCCAGAGTATGAGAGACAGAAACGAGGTCCTCTGTTTCCAAATCCTGTTTTCTACCTCCTGAGGCTTGGTATGAATTGGTGTAACTTGAACTCATGGAACTTAGGAATCCAAATAAAGTAACCAGATGGCCCAAGAGAGGAAAAATAGTCTTTGGGGGCACCTACAAGAACTAACCAAGGAACAGGGGGCCAGGCTTTTTTTTTTCCTGCAGTGTATGAGATAGAAAGAAGCACTGAGCTAGAGATGTCTGTAATAATGCCTGCTTGTATGTGTATGACACTTCACAATCACTAGAGTGCTTTCCATATATTATTGAATATATGTGTAGGGAGAGTTTCATTTCTCAAAGGGGGGAAACTGAGGTTCAGCGAGATTGTGTTACCTGAAATAGCAGTTAGAAAGTGGCAGAGATAGACCTCAAATCACAGGATCATAGGATCTCAGAGCTGGAAGGGACACCTGGCCCAGCTCATTCTACAACAAGAATCCTCTCCACAGCTTCCCAGGCAAGTGGTCATTGAGCCCTTGCTTGAAGACATCCAGTGAAGGGGATTCATTGGTTGGTTACTCGAGTCAATCCATTCTACTTTGGAACGACTCAGATTATTAAACAATGGATATTTTACAGGACCTGGAGTCAGAACTGAATTAAAATCCAGCCTCAGACACTTACTGTGTGATGCTGGGCAAGTCACTTACCTAAGGTTGCCTCAGTTTACTGATCAGTGAAATGGAGGTAATAATACCACCTGTCTCCCAGGGCTGTTGTTAGGAACAAATAAGATAAAAATTATAAAGTATTTAGTGCAATGTCTGGCATATATAAGCATTTCATAAATGTTTGTTGTTGTTGCTGCTGCTGCTATTTGATGAATAAAATTTCTCTAAATTTGCAGCTGAGCTAGAAAGGCTAACTCAGTACACCTGTCAAAAGAAGACTGCTTCTGACCAACTATATCTCAGCTCCTCTCTCCAGGTAGCAAGATGTGATTCTAGAGAAAAGTGAAAAAGAACGTACCTACTCTCTCCTGATATCATGATGTCCCTGCCACCGTTCTCCATGTGCCACCTGAACTGAACAAGAGAGGCTTGCCCCAGAGATTCTCTTGCTTCCTTTTTATGTTTGCTCTTTTTTTTTGATCCTCAAGCGAATTGTTCCTTGAAGAGAAAGATATCCTAAGGACCATGTGTGTTAGAAGATGTAGCGGTCCTGTCAGAGCTGAATGGTGGCATTAGCTGACAGTATCACTAGAGTGTCAGTGTGAGGAGAAGTATCTGAGACAGACAGATGGAGAGATAGAGAAAGAAACAGAGAAAGACAGAGAGAAAAAGAGACAGAGGAGCAGAGAAAGACAGAGATGGCGAGCAGAGATAGAGACATAGAGAAAGAAACAGAAAGGTAGAAACAAAGACAGAAGAGAGAGGAGACAGAGAGAGAGAAGAGAGACACAGAGAGAGAGGGAGGAGAGACAGAGAGACAGAGACAGAGAGATAAAGAGAAAGAAACCATGGGGGAAAAGATCAAGCTAAACAGCAATGCCTAAAGAACGCCCAAGTGAAAGTGAAATGCTTAATTAGCAGTATCTAACAACTGCTAAACGATGTGATGAAGCTTAAAATATTAGCTTCCCCACTGATTAGAGCCGGATTTATTAGATAAATTACTTAACATTCTTCTAATAATTCTGCTAATGGGCACTGAGGTTCTTAACTGCTCAGCATTTCTCTCAGTGTAGGAATAAACAATCTGAAGTCTGGGGTATGTGGTCTCTGACATACCTAATTTATATTGTGTACTATGTACCTTTAAAAAAACATTCCCCTCTTTTTGGAAACCTTAAGTTTTTGAAGCCATAATTTTTATAGTCATTGATGTTGTCCCCAGGACTCTGTAGTAGAGGTTTAATGAACCAGTGAGTATGGGAATGGGGATCTTAATCCCCTTAATTAGAGGCAGCTTCCTTAGTAATGAACCCAGTCCACTAACTAGCACAATGACTGGGTATCAAAGAGGGCGGTGGTGCAGGAATCTTAGCCAAAAGGTGCCTCTGCAGCAGATGAAAATACAAATTATGGTATCGCAAAGAAAAATGGTTCATTGTGCTCCATGTAGTCTAATTGATATATGTTTGTAAAAATTCATGGAATTGTAGAGTGTGAAGGAACCTCAGAGACCATCTCACACAGCCCCCTCGCTCTACAGATGAGGAGACTCAAGTCCAGAGAAGGGAAGAGATTTGCACAAGGTCACATGGCTATTTACATACTGATATAGATATAGATATGGATATATAGATATAGATATTGGTCAAAGCCCTGTTTATTCTTTCACAAGTGAACCCAAGACAACCCAAAAAAGGCAGGAAATGTCACATGTAAAAGGAAACATGGCAGGGTCTTGTAAGTGTACAACTGAACCTTTATTAAACATTCAGTCAACAAGCATTTAGTAGACATATATTATAGGTCACTGTGCTAAGTACTGGGTATACAAAGAAAGGGTAAAAAAAACCAGTTCTCTCTCAAGGATCTTACAATCTGATGGGAGAAACAATATGAAAACAATTATGTACATATAAAACAGGGAGATAGAAAGAGATAGAGATTTAGGTACAGAGGTAGAGATATAGAGGAGGACGTACCCACCAGGTTGGTTTAGGTCACTAAAAAAAACAATCAGAAGTTTCTGATTAATTTCTAGGTGATAGAAATTTATGAGATTTTAGAGCTTACAGGTACTTGGAAGTCAACTGCTCCAAGCCTTTTGTCTTTCAGATGAAGAAATTGTCAACCCAGAAAGGATGGATTCCTTAGTCAGCTTTATTAGCTGAAGTCTTTTTCATAAATTGTTTTTGAATGAAAAAGCACTTATTAGCTATTTAGTATGAGCCTTGGTGATAAAAAATAAAAGCTAAGATGATCTCCTGTCCTAAAAGGGTATGGAGAAGGTGGTAGATGTACATATGTATGGGAGTAGTGAAGAGGGAGCAGGATTTGGGTATGAAAAGTTGCAAGGGATGGTAAGGGGGAGCCATAGGGGAGTGAGTGAGTAGGAAGAGACATTCTTTCCAGTAGTATTGGCAATATGGTGTTCATTTGATTATGGTCCAGAACTGAAAAGAGGAAAGGAGCAACAAGATGATTGGTGAGAAGATGCAGGAGAATAAAGTGGTGAGAAGTATGGCTGGAACATTCCTAATTCTTTTCAAGAATTACTGTAAATTTATTTTAAAATTTTAATCTTGAAGCAGAATTATGTATTTATTGATATTTGCCCTTAATACTCTAATGTACACATAGACCCTTTGTATGTAATATAAAAATAAAAATATATGCACTTATGTGTTTTGCTTATAATATATACATATGTATTATGTGTATGTAATTCAATGTACATACATAAGCCATATATGTGAGAAAAATAGAAAGAGAGAAAGAGAGAGAGAGAGAGAGAGAGAGAGAGAGAGAGAGAGAGAGAGAGAGAGGGAGAGAGAGAGACTTTTTCTCAAACAGGATATCCCAAAAGTCTTAGTGCAAATTTAAGCCATGAAAGCTTAAACCTATTTGGGACCACTCATATATCAGTTGGGATGCTATTTATTATTTATAGCTGGTTCTCAATTACCAATGGCATATGCTGCTTCCAAAATGAGTTATCCATCTTAAGTGGGGAGCATTTAAAATGAAGATATTTTCTAAATCAGAGACTATTCAATAGCTTTGTGACTTTAGGCAAATCAATTCTCTCTAGACCTCTTTTTCCTTATCTCTAAAATGAGGAAATTGAACTAGAGCCTCTCTACGATATCACTCAGCTCTAAAAACAATTACAATGATGTAAACAACAACAATTATTTAAAATAAATGGTTTAAAAACATTTATAAAGTGTGACACTTTTTAGGATTTATAATTTTTTTTAATTTTCTAGGTCTGTTTCATAATATCACATATAGATACAGTAGCTGTTTCCATAACTTTTAGTGTTCTTTATAACCTGAGTCCTATGCCCTCTATGTACATATGGTTTTGGTCACTTGAATGTACTTATCAAGTAATGGCCACGTCCATCCAGTTCATTGAGTTACTCTTCAGCTGAAAACCTCTCTTTTTTTACCCACAAGAGGCACTAGATGGCGCTAAAAGTTTGCCCTTTTTCCCCCCTTTCTTCAGTTTTTGATTTTTATTTTTGTAAATGCAGATTCTGAGAAATTTGAGGGTCTCTCTGAAACTCCTAACTGTGTGCACTGGTAATTACCATGTGGTTTAAATCTGCTTTATTTATTTTTCATTTAATTTTTACAAGTGTATTCTTCCTTCTACCATACCTGTGTGCTTTTTCCTTGAATTGTCCAACTGTTGTCTCCCCTTCATTGAATTGTCCAACCTTCTTTTCTGGTCACATTGGGGCAGTGTGGTGGAGTGGGTAAATCACTGGATTTGGAGTCAGAGAACCTAAATCCAATCCTGGCTCTGTCAATTACCACCTGTGTGACCATAGTTAAGATTTTTACCTTTTGGGGACTCAGTTTCCCCATCTCTAAAATGGTTTTGACTTGGTGACCTGCAAGGTCCCATCTAACTCTAAATGCATGATCCAACGTCTTTGACTTTGTCTTTTATGCCACCGATCATGCACACACCATCAGCGGCAAAGGGTTGTAGTCTATCTGGGACCCCATCTTTTCCATTTCCTTTCAGTTTCCTGATAATTTTGATTCTTCTGGTTTTGTGGTTCCAAGACTTCCCCATGATGTAGAAAAATAAGGATGCTCAAAAGATGGGCTTTTGCACTGGCATAATAGAAATGTGGGATCATTGGAGGCACCAACATATTGGGTGGAAGATTTGAGAAAAGTCCTAGATAAGAATCACTCACTGTGAGAAGGGGTGGAGAGGCTGGGTTGCACACGGGTGGAGGGAGCACCCACTCTGATGAAATCTGTATCCATTAAAGTGTCAAAGGACATTGCATCACTTTTCATTCCCCAGAGCTTCCAGAGGCTGTTTCGTGTCAATAAGAGCTTCAGCAATTCAAGATGTTTCACACTAATTAGGGCAACCTACCCTAAAACACCCATATCTCCTTTTAGTTTACATACCAAAAAAAGCATTTTCAGGGGAGCTTTTGCAGCATGACAGGGAGGCAGAAGGAGACCTATTTTCAGAAGATCAAGAAACTAGTGAATTATATACCAACTGTTTTAGCAACAAGAGCGCCCAGCTTGGCATTCATTGTTGTTCTAGGAATAAGATGCTCCATCTTTCTGCTCTGGGCATTTTCTCTGACTCTTCCCATCTGGAATGCTCTCTGTCCTCAAACTTGACTACTGATCTAGCTTCCTTCAAGTACCAGCTAAAATCCTGCCTTCTACAAGATGCCTTTTCCGAGCCCTCTTAACTCTAGTGCCTCCCCTCTTTTTATTTTTTCCTGTGTGTATCTTGTTTACACACACACATATTTGTTGCTTCCCCTATTAGATTGTAAGTTCCTTCCCTAGTGCTTAACACAGTGCCTGGCACACAGCAGGTACTTCATAAGTGTTTAACTGACTGATTGCTTCAGTGAATCCGCAGTTACTGGCTGATGTTTCGTTTGTAAATAACAAACAGTATATGTTCATGTCTTGATTAAAGGTAGGGTCGATCTATTATATAGTAACAAATGTATAAGAAGTATTTTTAAATAAAATATAATGAGCTGTATTTAGAACTCTGACCTGTGTACTTCAGTTTTATTAGGGGCTGAAGTCAAGTGAAAGTCACCTATCATTTAATGCCCAGAGCAGAAAGATGGAGCATCTTATTATAGAAAAACAGTATATTATTTAATACCTTTAAAATATAAGCTCTTTGAGGCTATTTTATATTGTTGTCTTTGAATGTTCGATCCCTAGCACATGGCAGATGTTTAGAAAATATTTGCTGATTAATATTGTCAACAATGCTGAAGTTCAATTTTGCCTAATAAATGTTTGTTGAATGGTGCTGAATTGAATTTTTAGTTTTTGGCTTCATAGTGGATGGTATTTTGGATGACCTTACATGTTGAGTTTAGAAGAACTCCAGGTGCCCTTTCTAAGAGGAAAAAAAAAGGAAAATAATTCGGTGTGAACTACCAGGATCCCATTTATACTCTCCTCCTAATTCCCAAGGCTAATATGAAGAAATCTGAATCAAACACAATTATTGTAATCCCTAATGGAATACCTAACATTCCCTCTGATTGGAAAAGAGAGCTTCTAGGGTGTTTTGGCAGAATATCTGCCTCCATTTGAACTCTGATTGGTAACCCTGCATGCAAGAGTGTAAAATTAGATTATTCACACGTACCCTGAATAATTTCTACATCTACCAAACATACCAAGCCAGCCCTGAAGAGAGACTACTATCTTTGATAGTAGATGATTTGAAGTACTAAAAAAAATGTACAAAGTACAAATAGAAAATATTTGAGAGAACGTTACTAGAAAATTAATAGTATCATGACCAATTCACAAAAATTAGACCTGAGTTACAGTGCTGTCCTTCTACTATTTTGTTAGTAGAATTTGGTGGTATTATTTTTGTCCATGTTTTTCCATTTCTTAATCAAGTCTAACTTGTTTTGGGTAGTACTTGTAAAGCTTATTGCGACATTCTAAACGTCCTACCCAAAGATGCTATATAGTTCCCAGGCCCCAGCTGCTCTATGTTGGATCATCTACCCACCTGGACTAACCTAGTGGGCTGAGCTGATGGTACCAGAATTCTTTAGCACTGCTTTCCCTGCTACCAAGAGGAATTTTTATCCTGGTTAGCTGCACCTGTGAAATGTTGTATAATCAATCACAGAATTCAATGGGGAATGTCTCATTTCAATTCCTTGAAATAGATTGAGTCATTTTCCACACAATAGTTGAATAATTATACCAATAGTAGTTTGATGATAAAGCTTGATCATTATCTTTTGTATATATTTTGTGTATATCTATAGATGTTCATGATTTTTCCCCAGCTAGACTGAAAAACTTTTTTTGTATTTACTGTATTCCTGGCACTTAGAATTAATTAATAATAATTAGAATTAATTAATGCTTTTTGATTGAGTGACTAATTAGAAAAGTCTCTAATGACATGTTGCAGTTCTCTATCATTATATCCCTGTCCCATTCATTCATTCATTTACTCAGTGATTTGAGTGAGTATATAGCAAGCATATTTTTCAGATTTTCACTCAATGCGAATCTGGAAGGAATAGCTAATGCACCAATTCATAGAATCAAGATTCAAAAAGATCATGGTAGGGCAATAACGTGGGCCTAGACTAACAAGATTAAGTTTAGCAGAAATAAATGTCAAGTCTTGCTCTTAGGTCCAAAAACTCAATCCCTTCCCCCTACCCCAACCAAAGGATGATGGAGAGCTGACTTCACAAAAGTTTATTTGAAAGAGATAAGGAGGTGCTGATTGACAGTTCAATACCCCAGTTAAGATCTTTGAGATACTACAGCCAAAGCCAGATGATGCAATCTTAATTTACATTAAATAGAAGTCAAGTGTTCCATAAGAGGGAAGAAATAAATAGTTCCATTGTATTCTACGCCTGTCAGGTCACATTTAGGGTATCATACTCCAATCTGGGCAACACTTTTTAGGAAAGACATTTACAAACTGGAGCATATCCAGAGGAGTGAGCTGAAGATAACAAGTAGCCTGGGAAACCATGTCATTTGAGTAATCATTGAAGGAAATAGGAATGTTTAGCCTGGAAAAGAAAAGATGTAGGGGGGACATGAGAGCTGCCTTTAGATATGCCAAGTAGTGTCACATGATGCTATAAAATTCCTGAAGGCAGCAGTGGAACAGATGAGTGGAAGTTATGGAATTACGGATTAACTGTATGATAATTAAAGCTGTGCAAACACAGAATAGATCATCTACGCAGGGAGTAGACTCGCTATCATTGCAAGTGTTCAAGAAGAAAACAGGGTAATTATCCCTGTCAAGAAAACCAGCCCTTTCGCTGTGCAGATGGGAAATAGGTCCATATAAAACCGAAAGAACTGATGACAGAGGCTGGACGACCATCCAGGTGTCCTGGCTCCCAAGGCAATGCAGCCCTCACTGCCCCATGCTGGCTTATAAAGTGAATTCTTGCATAGCATAGGAAATTTCTCTATTGGATAAAGGTGGAACTGGTACAGTCTCTAAGGGTCCAACTTTGATTCAAAAAAGGAAATCTATCTGAAGGACCCATGTGCCAAGCTGTTTCTCTGGTTTCATTCAAGACTCAGTTCAAATGCTGTTGTTGTTCAGTCATGCCCAACTCCTTGTGAACCCTTTTGGGGTTTTCTTGGCAAAAATACTAAAGTGGTTGCTGTTTCCTCCTCTAGCCCATTTTAGAGCTGAGGAAACTGAGACAAACAAAATTAAATGACTCGCCCAGGGTCACCGATTTGAACTCAAGTTTTCCTGAGTCCAAGCCCAGCGCTCTGTCTGCTGTGCTACCTAGCTGCTCAAATACCGTCTTCTATATGACCCCTTTCTAGAGCCTTTGAGGTCCTAATGCTCTCTTCCCATAATCACTTATATTCATTTTGTATGTGCTGCTTATACACATTTATGTATACGTGTTGTCTTTCTCATTTTGAGTGGAAGCTCCTTGAGGTCATGAACTGTTTTCAGCTTTTTTTTATATCCTCAGTGATTAACACTGTATCTGGCACGTAAGTTAGCACTTGATAAACATCGGTTGCCTCCTCTTGTTTTCCCAACCTACATGTGAACTAACAACTCAAATGAAAACATATCTCTTCTCCTCCCTCCTCCCTCAAAGTTCCTGGTGAAGGCCAGAGGGGTTTTCCCTAATGTTACTGTTTCAAGTCCCCATTCTGATGTGTTCTCCCAGATGTTAACTCCCAGTGATTAGCTTCCAAGTTTCCCTTAACTTCAGTTAAATTTTACAAAACAGATATTTACTGATACAAGAAGACCAGAAATATTTACCATTCCCCCAAACCAGAGGCGCCCACTCCTCTATATCATTTTGATCCCTGGGGAGAGTGAGCTCAAATTTTTAAAGTGATTACTAGAAGGCATTCACATCACTAAGTTCCTCTTTCATTTACTCATAGAGACCAACACTTTGATTTCAGGACTCAATCGACTGCTGGGCTGGGTCCTAAGAACTTCTTGAGGCTGTGCTCGCAATAAACTCCAGCATGGACAATGACTTCTGAACCTACAGTAGTCATCATTACAGCCTTCCAAACTTCCCAAAGTTAGAGATCTCTACTCAAATACTTCTTCACCCAAAAACAAGGAGAAACAAATTTAAAGAGGCATAAAAATAATAGAGGCCTATATTCATAAACTGTATGTCCACTCCAGATGGGGAGAGGCCACCCTGAGGTATACAACATGCCTCTCTCACTCTACCACAGCCATAGGAAAAAAAAATGGCCTTGCTGTGGCCAATTACTGCCTTTCAAATGAACTATAGTTCTGGCTTAGCAGCCAATCAAAAATCTGTCTCTTCAGCACATGATTAGTGAACCAAAACCAGTTACAGAATGTTCACATATGTTCCAAAGTCCGTATGGGAATTGCATTGGCCATGCACGCTGAACACAGGCACCGGAAAGCCCCAGCATTTATTTTTTTACTTATTTATTCTAAACTTAAGAAATAAAACAAGAGTTTTCGTAACATAATACAATAGAAAAAAGATGATTGCACATAAAACTGCAAGTTTTAGTCTCTTCCGTACAACTTGCTCTTCCTTTGAAATATAAAGTTATCATGTAGCCTTTTTTCCCCTCTCTCCCCTCCACCCTAGAGATAAGCCCATCTTTTAAAGAGACAAATGGCGGTGATACGACATGTTCTTTTCCCTTGTACTTTACAAATGTTATCATGAATTAGACTCCCTGTGATTCTTTGAAAGATTTGTGATTTCCTAACTATGGATAACTTTTGAGCCAGGAAGTCACATAATCAGATCTAAGCCACAGGTGGATTACTTTGCCAGCTATAGAGAGGGAGGACTGGCAAGAGGAAGAGAATAGAATCAGGGAAGCAAATTAGGAGGTTATTATAATAGTGGAAGTAAGCAAGAGAGAGAGTCCAAGCTAGAACCATGACCCTGTTTACTGGAGAGAAGGGGATGGAGAGATATCACAGAGGAAGAATGGACAAGAATCGGCAACTAATTGGTTATTGAGGTGGGGAAGGCAGGAAAGAGGAGAGAGAAGACAGGAAGTATGACTGAGATTACAAACCTGGAGGATGGTGATGCACTTTTAAAAAATAGGAAAGATTGAAGGAAGGTTAGGGTTAGAGAGGAAAGAATTCTTTTTGTTTTATGTGCATACCAATGTTCCACTCAATCTGTTTAGCAAAACAAGTGAATTGCATTAAGATTATATAAGATAGTATATACTTATATAACAATTATATCAAAAGATCTATGCTTGTGTAAGCCACAAAGAAATTCAAGCATTGTAGAAAGGAATACTGGAAAGTTTTCTTTTTTTAATGAATGAACAAGGTTTTAAACATCTACTATGCATCAGGCATTGTGCTGACGGCTGAGGATACTTGTACAAAGAAAGATAATGTACCTAGCTGCAATGAGCTAATATTCTAATGGAGGCACAAGTGTGTGTGTGTGTGTGTGTGTGTGTGTGTGTGAGGGAGAGAGAACGCGCTTGAATAAAAATTTAATATATATTTGTATATACAATATGTACTATATGTACATGTATGTGTATATGTGTGCATACATATGTATGTATGTCAACACAAAGGTAGTTTGGGAGGGAGGGCCATAGCAGTTAGAGTTAAAGAGAAGGGATAAGTCAAGAAAGTCTTCATGTAGAAGATGGAATCTGAACTGCTTCTTAAAGGAAGAGAAAGACTGAGGCAGAAGGAAGGAAGGAGGACATTGAAGGCATGGGGAGGGCCAACATAAATTCACAGAGAGAGGAGATAGAACATCATATGTGAGGAACAGATAGGAGGCCAGTTCTTTAAATTAGCTTTGCTAATTGAACTGAATTCTGTGTCATTATAATAATCAAGCTTGGCCCTGAAAAAGCATTCAGAAAACACTGGGTGGGGTCACAGTCACTCCTTGAGGCTATGCTGGCAGACTGGGCTCAGCTGACCACAAACTCCAGCATGGACTCTGGTGCTCACATCTCTAGTAGTCACCAATCTTTTGAAGCTTCATGAATTCATAGCTGTCTAGAACACTCCTACGCCTTCTTCACAGAAGTCTGGGGCTATGGGTGTAGAATATTGTAAATACTTTTAGATTCAGTTGATGGTTTGGTTAATTTTGTTGAGCGAGCTCTCTCTCCCTCTGTCTCTGTCTCTCTATCTCTTACTCTCTCTCTCTCTCTCTCTCTCTCTCTCTCTCTCTCTCTCTCTCTCTCCTTCATTCCTTCCCTCCCTTTCTCCCTCTCTCTGTCTCTCTTCCTCTCTTTCTCTCTCTGTGTCTCCTTCTCCACCCCCCCTCAAATCTTTCTCACAAGGGATAATTTGTTGGATAGTAAGAGTGGATGTATTTAGAAATTAAGGTGATATCAAAACAAAAGTGGCCAATAAAATATTTTAAACATTTTAAAAATAAATTAGCTTTAATGGAGATGAATTCAGCTTCTCCAAGTGTCTCCCAGATGTGAGAGCCTAGCTTTGCCTGAGCAGAACCCTTCCTTTCTTTGAGTTTTCTAATCCAGCCCATTGGTATAATTCAGATCACAAAGCTATCAGGTAAGACGAAATAATTCTGGATGATTTTCTGCCACATTTAACATCAGATTAGAGCTCTGTCATGATAATAATTACTATGAGACTCTTAGATGCTGTGATCTCCTGTTGATGTGCTCCAACCAAAGAAGTAACCTGCAGTCAGGCCTTTGGCGAGTGCCATCCCCCAGCTCAGGGAATCAGCTCAGAGAGTGATTCACTGGGGTGTGAGCCCTGCTTTCTTAACAGAACTGGTCTGATTCAGCAAGAAACGCGCGCCAGAACCAGTCCATGGAGTTTCAGGTAGGTGAGGCTGAGTTCTGAGCCTCTAAATTATTCTTGCATCTGAAACAATGCAGAAATAGTCAAGGGGGGAGTTTCTTAGCTTAGTTGCAACCAAAGCCTGCCTGTGGTTAGCAGACATACCCAGCTGTGAGTGCTGATTTCAATTCCCTTTAGGGACTGGAGAGGAAGGCAAGGGAAGGAGCCAAGACAGGATTATTTCAGAACAATGATCTGACCTGGAAAATGTTGGGGCCAGCAGATAGGCAGAGGATAGAAGACTCTGAAAAAAGGAGGTGCTGACAACATGAATCCTCCCTGCCATGCCATGTCTATTTCTTCTCAGGCTCGTTCCATATTCTCTTCATCTCCCTACTCCTCCCTTCTGTCTTCCCATTCCGATGATAGCCCCTTTCCCACTTGAGGGAGTCCCACTGTTTATAATGAAGGATTTCATAGCTAGTAGGGGACATTCCTGGTAATATGTTTAGCCCCAAATTTTTGAAGCAAGGAAACAAATATGCCTTCATTATACTTCATGAAAGCATTTTCCTCAAACTTCTCCTCCCCTCTGCTTTCACTCTGCACCTTAGGGTCCCCTGCCAGTCTTTGCCTGCAAACATTCCTAGGCATCATATTTGACCTCTGAGAAGTCTTTTTTTATACCAGCCCCCTAATACACAAACACACACACATGCACAAGCGCACATATATGCATTTATACATACACATACATATACAGACACAGCTAACTGGAAGGTATCACTCTCTCATACAATCTCAAAGCATTGCATGCTCCTTTTTTTTGCTAACCAAAGTTAGTATCTGAGTACAAAATCTGCTGGATCTGGAGACAGCCGACCTGGCTCTGATCTCAGCTCTGCCACCTGTGTGCCTTGGGAATATCATATAAACTTTGAGGGTACATTCCCTCACCCGTAAAATAAGGAGATGGGTTTAGATAACCTCAGAGGCCCTTTCCAGCCCTAATTCTAAGATCTATGATCCATGTGTCTGTCTTATCTTCCCTTCTGGACCATAAACTTAATGAGGGCAGAGGCCTTTCCCCTACCACCTAGATCAGTGCGTTTCATAGCGGAGTCTCTTAATATGTCTCTGTCAAGTAAATGTAAACAACCAATAAAGAGGGGGAAGTGACAGAGTGTTTACCTTCCTTGGGCAGATCTTGAGATTTATGTCGAGAGGCAGAGATTCCCCCACCTACCCCCACCCTTTGCTGGGAAACGCTTACATTGCTTAGAACTCTAGTAACCATTTTTAAGAGTCTATGGATTCTTTAGGCAATTTTTAAAATATTCAGAGTCATGTGACTGAGGTTCATTTCATCTTATAGAAGTTTCAGAGTGTGTTGATAATAAAATGAAGAATCCCATCTTAAAGATCTGCCTGAGGAGAAAGGTTTGCTCTAAGTTCATACTATTTTTTTTGCTTTTTTGGGGGGCAGTTGGGGTTAAGTGACTTGCCCAAGGTCACACAGCTAGTTTTTTGTGCTAAGTGTCTGAGGCCAGATTTGAACTCAGGTACTCCTGACTCCAGGGCCAGTGCTCTATTCACTGTGCCACCTAGCTGCCCCCCTAAGTTCATACTTAATGCACCCCACTTCAGCTCTGGGCTGGGCACTGGGAGTACAAAGGCAAAAAAAGGAAAAAAACAATATCTGCCCTCAGGAGGCTTACATTCTGCTGGAAAAATTTTAACACAAATATAGAAATAGATATGAATGCAAGACAGTTTGAGGAAGAAAAGAACACTAACCATAGTGGAGATTCAGGGGAGGCTTTGAGAGCAGAAGACCTGGAGCTAAGCCGTGAAAGGAAGAATTGAAGAAGGGAAAGGAATATGCATTTATACAGAGCCTACTATGTGCTAAGTACCATCTGTACTAAGTACTTAGCAAATATTATCTCATTTAATCCTCACAACAACCCTTCAAGGTAAGTTCTATTATTATACCCATTTAACAGTAGAGGAAACTGAGGCAGACAGCAGTTAAGTAACTTGGCTGGGATCACACAGCCAGTAAGTATCTAAGGCTGAATTTGAACTCAGGTCTTCCTAACTCTGAGCCCAGCATTCTATTCCTAGGAATTGTTTATGTAATTGTGTAGAGATGACACAAGAAGTGTTAAGTATGGGGAACTATCAGTTGTTACCGTTTGTCCTTCATTTTTGAAGAATGATGACATCACAAGAGTGGTATCTTGACTTGCATGAGAATTGGATTTAAGTGAGGCAGACCTGCACAAAGTCATCAGCCTCACTCTCTCCTCCAGAGCCATTTGAATCCAGAGGCAAGACAAGAGTCCATACGACTGGCTATCCAATCAGAGGAAAAGTATAAATTATGAAGAGGAGTGATGTAAGACTGATATAATAATAAAGATAAGACCAAAAAAGGAGATTTAAGCCAAACTACAAAAAGCTTTAAATGCAAGGCTGAGAACTTTGCATTTTGTCCCAGAGGCAATAGCATTCATTTCTTTAGGAATCTGTAGATTGTACATTATAGCTATAATATTGAGTATGAAGTATGAAGAGACAGTGTGGCAGAGTAGAAAGAAATGAAGGCCACACACAGCCTTTGAGCCAGCAAGAAGCAAAACCTGTATTTGAGTTCTATCTCTTAACTCTGCGTCTGTGTTTGTGTGAGACAGAGAGAGAGAGAGGGGGAGAGAGAGAGACAGAGACAGAGAGACAGAGACAGAAAGAGACAGAGACACAGAGACAGAGACAGACAGACAGACAGAGAGAGACAGACAGACAGACAGAGAGACCAAGAGAGACAGAGACAGAGAGAGGGAGACAAAGAGAGAGAGAGGGAGAAAGAGACACAGAGAGAGAGACCCACTCTAAGGCAGCTTTCTAAGACTGTGTTGCAGAGAAGGTGTTGAACCACTTGGGTAGAGAAAGTTTCCTCCTCATTATCTGGGAGTTTCCAATACGATAAAATCACTTAATCACTTCCTCACTCTTGTTTATTGTATTTATGCTTATATCCCATCCCACTATCAGGCTGTAAGCTTAAAAAGGGTAAATGCTGGATATTCTCTCCCATCTTCCTATCACTGACAACAATAGCCTACACACAGTAGGAGCTTGGTAAATGTTTGTTGAATGAATCAATGAACATTATCAGCATAGAAGAAAAGGAGAATCAGACTGACTGTGTGTTAAGACACATTAGCAGAATCACAGAATCATGAATGTCAGAGTCAGAAGGGAACATAGGCTCTTAGTAAAAACAGTCAGCCTGTGAGAGGACTTAAGATTAAACAGCAGGAAAAAGTTAGATTTATAGTTTGTGGCCAAGAGTCCTCATGAAGCTGAATAATAAATTCAGTTTTACAAGGATCCAGGAGAGGGCCATTCTTTTTCAATATATCATTAGTGACATGCAGTCTAAGGTTGCATCAACACACACAAACTGTTTGGCCATTTGACTTGAGCGTGAGTCAATTCATTACTAAGAAAAGATTAAATTTAAGCATTCCCTCCCTTTCTCCCTTCAGTCCAGGATGGTTTTCCTGACTCTTCCTCTCCCTCCCCTTTCCCTCATCATTTTGCATAAAGGAGATAGATGGTGTTTGCTGACGATACCAAGACAAGACACTTGCCAGGGAACTTGCTAAATTTGTTGATATATTTTGTTTGGAAAAAAAACCAGAACATATTTCTCAACAAATGCTGAAACAAAGCCTCTTGCAAAGTACATTCCCTCCAAATAATGGGCCATTCTTACTAGAAAGGGAGAAAGGGAGGGATGTATTCGCTGACATCAGGAAGGTCCTACCACTCACAGTAGTTTTGTGCATCTAGCCATGTGACTTTATCTGCATTATTGTAGTGTTTGCATTTGTGGCTCTCTTGGATCTGCTGTCTTCACTCTAGAATCATTTCATACAAGTTTCTATGTTTCTCTGAATCCTTCATATTTATCTTTCCTTAGGATATAGTAATATCCCATCAAATTTATATACCATAATTCATTCCATCATTCCCCCAACCATCCTGTTTCCAGCTCCTATCAAAAATGAGGTTAGCATGCAGATGGCTATTGTATTTTTCTCTCCACACTGGTCTTTTTAAAATGACAATGACCTCCTTGGGTTATAGACTGGGCCTGCCTCAGATTGGTCCCCTTGTGGCTGAGGTATGCAAATGGAACAAAATGGGACACGTGTATTCCAACTAAGAGTTAACAAAAAAAGAGTTTAGTCAAAGCAAAGAAAGGATATTCAGAATAGGGGAAGGATGCTCATCCAGGATAAAACTCTGAGCCAGCTGAGCTCAGCTAGTAAGTATCTGAGCCTGGCTTTGAAATCAGATCTTCCTGATCCTTGGTCCAGGACTCTATCCACTGTGCCACCTAGCTGCCCCTACTGGGGGAGTTCAACATGTGAACAAATATGCATAGAGATCGTAGAGATGATCACTCAAAGAGGTGAAGAAAAATATTACCAACTAGACACATCAGGGAAAGCTCCTTCAGAAGGTGCTGTAAGAGGTAAGCCTTGAAGGCAGGCTCTTGAAGGAAGTGATTAGTCCAGCCAGTTGGCACATCATCAATACTTATTGAATTGACTAGATTCAAAGAGGCAGGGGTGAGGAAGGAGTGCATGCCAGGCATGAGGTACACTCTGTGCTAAAGTCCAGGAGGCTGGAGATCGAATGCCTGATTCAGGAGAAAGCAAATGAGCCGGTTTCACTAGAAAATAGAGTGTATTCAGAGGAATAAAGTGAAATGAGTCTGGAAAGGTAGGTTGAAGCCAAATTGTGAAAGGGTTTTAAAGGCCAAGCTAAGAAGTTTATAATTCATTCTAAATGGAAACTTGGGCCCAGTGAATAGAAAAGCCAAATCCCATCACTCCTAATTCAGGGTTTCTGCCATTAAGACAATGTTTCCCCTCCTAAACTACATTGTAGACCACTGAAAAAATGCCTCATTTCTCAAACATCATTGTTTTCTCTCCCTTTCCCCACAAACTTAGCTTTTTGACTTTTAGCTACTGAGACAGAGACTGGACTCTAGAGGAACAGAAACATATAAGCAAAGTCAAGTCCATGGTAGAAGATATTAGAGCAACAAGTCCAAAGTATATTTTCTTAAGTTTGGGGAAGTAAGAACCATTGGTAACAATGTGTGTGAACTGGTTAAAATTCTCTGTGGACCAGGTGTCAGGTAAGAATCACTGGCCTGCACCTTGCTTCCTTCCTGTGTTCATGACTGATCATAAAAATTGCAAATGAAATGTGACTTGGGGAGATAGTGAATATTAATGCCAGGAATAGTTCTTAAAGCATTTTTTTCTTAGTTTTTGGCATCAAATTTAAAGGGATGTTGCACTGAGTTGGAAGGCAAGAGATTTTCATTTTATTCCTAGGCCACTTAATAACTCTCTAGCTCTAGCTACAAAATGCTACAATTGAAAAAAAAAAACTGAAGAATTCCATCCCTTTCTCTGAGTTCTTCCAAAGAATCAGGTGTTTGACATCATCGAGAAGTACACTGTTTCTAGGTGACCTTCACCTTCCTGTGGTTCAGCCTTTCTATGGCTTACAAAGGGTTAACAATAAAAAAGAGTCTTTATATAGACCCTGGGGTTCATATTACTTGGACTACCATGCTCACATCACTATTTCCATTTTAGGTTAGATTTATATCGTGTCTTTCCTTGAGATCATAACCTCAGGAATTCTTAACCAAACAAAATATAGAAGAACTCAACAAAGCAATCAAATAGATAATTTCATTGTAGGAACTTGAACAACTTTTGCACAAATAAAGTCATTGTAGATTGGAAAAGAAAGAAAACTGCTGATGGGGGGTGGAAATCTTAGCATCTAATCTCTCTGGTAACAATCTGATATCCAAGAGATAAAGGGAATTAACACAAATATGGATATGTAGGGGCGGCTAGATGGCACAGTGAACAGGGTACTGGCCCTGGAGTCAAGAGGACTAGAGTTCAAATCCAGCCTCAGATATTTAACACTTACTAGCCATGTGACCTTGGGCAAGTCAGCCCCAATAGCTCTGCCTTCCCCCCTCCCAAAACAAAACAAAACAAATATGGATACATAGTCAAAATGTATGAATAAACAATTCTTAAAACAAGATTTGCAAATTATTAGCCTTATTAAAAGTTAATATCATTAATAATAATAATAATAATAAAATAAAAACAAATCAAAGCAATTTAGGGGTTTACTTCACAGCCAGCAAATTGTCAAAGATAGGAAAAGATGAAGATTGTCAGTGTTGGAGAAATTTAAGGAAAATAGGCATACTTGTTAAGGTTTTAAATTAGTCTAGCCTTTTTGGAAAGCAATTTGAAATTATGCTTTAAAGGTGCCTGAAATGTTCATACCCTCTAACTTAGACATCTAACTGCTCAGTATATGCCCCAAAGAAGTAAAAATCAAAAAGAAAATCCCTTCTATACTAAAATAGTCACAGAAGTACTTTTTGCGGTGGCAAAGCCTTAGAAACAAATAGACACCTCTTAATTGGGAAATGACTGTATGTGAATATCACTGCATCGTAAAATGTGAGGAGGATAAAAGAATTCAGAGAAACAGGGGAAGATTTATATGGACTGATACAGAGTGAAGAAATCCGACTTAGGAAAACAATGTGCACTATTACTGCAACAATATAAACAGGAAGACCGATAAAAAGAAACTAAATGTGACTAGGATTTGCTGAGAAGAGACAAGAAAATTAACCTCCTGCTTTCACCACAGAGATGGGAGACTGGGTATTGAATACTTGTATATAATGGAAGATAATAGTTATTTGTATGTATTGGTTAGTTTTATGTATTGGTTAGTTTTAATGAATTTTTTTCTCCTCTTTTTTAATCTTTGTTATAAGGAAGGGCTGGTTGGGGAAAAGAGGGGAGGAGAGATTTATTTTTTTAATTAATGAATAAAAAACATTACTATGTATCAGATGTTAAATCATTTTTCAATCATGTCCAACTCTTGGTGATCCCATTTGAAATGTTCTTGGCAAAGGTACTGGAGCAGTTTGCCATTTCCTTCTCCAGCTCATTTTAGAGTTGAGGAAACTGAGACAAACAAGGTTAAGTGACTTGCCCAGGGTCACACAACTAGTAAGTGTCTGATGCCATATTTAAATACAAGAAGTGAAGTCCTCCTGAGTCCAGACTCAGTCCTCTGTCCACTGTACCACCAAGCTGCCCCACTATGTATCAGATACATTGCTAAATGCTAAAGGCAAATAAAAGTAAGCAAGATAATTCTATCCTTCAAAATAATTACTTTCCAATAGGAGAAGATAACCCTAATAGGAGAACTGGAATTCAAAGAGTACAAGGAAAAGGGGAAGTTAGGACTGGGGAAGGAATGTCCGTAGCAACACAGTTTGGATGGTCAAAGGTAGCATGGTACCCTGGTTCTTTGCAAGACAAGAATAAAACTCACCTGTCAAAGTCCAGGATCCTAGGAACAATAGGTGAACAATATAGATGGTATGATTTGAAAATGACTGGATAGTAAAAGGTATATAAAAGAGGCATAAATAAAAATAACACTTAAACAAATAAAATTGTGTCACTGATCAAAGGCAGCTAAGGGGTACGGTGGATAAAGCACTGTTCTTAGGAAGACCTGAATTCAAATTCTGACCTATTAGCTATGTAATCTTGGACAATTCAATTCACTTTTCTAAGACTCAGTTTTCTCAACTGTAAAGGGAAGAGGTTGACCCTCTAGGGTCCCTTCTAATTTTAAATCCATGATCCTACTAAATACAAAATGGGGAAGGGAAAGAAAACTAAGGCCTCTGATACTGAAAGACAGAAAAAAGACTAAGATCTTTCACCAGCAAAACAAAAAACAAGTCGACACCAATGAAGGCCTGAGTTCATTCATTTCTTTTGCATTTCAAGACCTAACATTGAACCTAAGGTAAGGTCCTGGGTAAATTTGCACTAAACCTTAGTCATTCCCTGTTTTTAGTTACCCACCTTGAAAACCACATCCAGGTTTTAGGGAAATAACACAGGACAAGCAAAGGAAGAAAAGCTCTATCTTCTGAAGGGACTTCAAAGCTAAATATGTTTCGTCTGGGAGTAAAGAAAGAGAGGTGATTTCATTACAATGTTTGGATACCTGCAGTAGATATACCAGCTTGAAGGATGTGACCTGTCCCATTCACTCAGTGGGAATAAGAAACTGCAGAAGGAAAGGGTTACGCCAGAAGGATTTCCTCTCAAAGATAATTATATGTTTATTCCGGTTTTAGTCTGAATGACAGTGCTATGGTCCCCCTCTCCTCCCCATCTGTATTCTGGGAGAATAATGCTTGCCACATCGTTTTAATGGGTATAACATCTGCTAAGTGCTTTGAGTTCTTCAGATGAAAGATGCCATGTGACTGCAAAGAATTATTGTTGTTATTTTAGTCTTCTGACTTCCAGGCTGGTATGGGTTTCCTAGTGGCATTAAGAAGACTCCTGCAGCTAATAAGACACTCTGTACTGTGTAATGCCAGGGATGTTTAAATTCCTTCGTGTGATTCTGGTTATATCAAGAAAACGAGCCATCTAAATGTACTTTATCAGTTCTCTAAGAAATGAAAATAGCTAAGACATAAGAGAGTTCCCCTCCTTACTTTTTGGGGGGTTTCAACATTTTCTACATGGTTAGGGATAATGACCCACTTTCCAGTAGGTATAGGACATACACTGTGGTCAGGGATTAAGACTATATAGAGCCCTAAATCTAATACCTGATATGATGTCTGCACCATTAAAACAAACCTTTGACTTTTATAGCCAAAGGTGCATTTAAATTACCCAGCTATCATAATCTGTTGAGTTGGATTGACCTGGTACTCCAGGGCAGCCTCCAAATATAGTCACTGTACAGCAGATCTTTGGGAGAAGCAGGAAGACCTAAGTGGACCATAACTGCTGTTCTCCTCCTTTCAATCTGAACTCTCTTCCTAAAAGAGCCAAAGCACACCTCCAAGAGGGAAGACTCACTCCCAGCTTCCCACAGATCTACAGCTGTGTCTTTCCAAGCCTACAGAATGTTGACCTGATTCAGCATGCTACCTAATGACAAGAAGGTTGACAGCAACTTATAACTACTGGGAATAATGCCATTCCATAGGAAGATTTTTCATGATGTGTTCTTTATAAGTATTTTCTCCACCCTATGTCAATTCTCAAGTTCCTTCTCTACATCGGTCACGTTCTAATTTATTTCCTAAAATTACTCTGGAATTTCTGTGAAAACACAACACAGATTCATTGACTGATGTATAAAAGCTCACCAAAAGCTTTGGTAAGGGGACAAAAGAAGGAAAGAAAAAGGGACAGAAAAGAAAACTTGATTGTTCAGAATATAACCTGCTTATCCTTAAATTTTAATATCCTTAAATTTTATACTCCTTTATAGAACGTGATCTTGGTAAAATGAACTTGCAGTAGATACATCTTCAAAGAGGCAGGAATTGGTTATTGGTTTTCATATAATTCAGATACAAGAAGAAGGAATGAATTAGTTCTCTATTTTTTAAATACTAAGTGAGGCCCAGAGAAGATATATATCACCTTGTGAGCATCTTCTGTGGCATCGGGGGGGGGGGGAAGAAGATGGGGAACATTGAAAAGTGAACAATATAATTGTTCTGGTTTTTTATATGTTGTTTTCTTTGGATTTAGATCCTTGATTTCCTCTCTGTCAAATGTCTCTGTCTCCCTATGAAAACTCTCACCACTAATGAAGATTGACAACTCTGGGAGTCCAAGACTTAAGTCCCAGAGACTTACCTAGGGCACTCAGAGGTTAACTGACTTTCATATTTTCAAACAATTAATATATGTCAGGGTCAGGAAAAGGTCTTGCTGAATCTAAACCAAATCCACTCTCCACTATGCCATACTACTTCTGATTTTCTAAATTCCAATTACATAAGAGGTGTCATAGATACTTATGATCACAGGATCTTAGATCCAGAGCTGGAAGGGACCTCAGATGCCAACTAGTGAAAACCTGTTATTTTGCAAAGAAGAAAATTGAAGTGTGAAAGATTTGGTGACTTGCCCAAATTAATTTCTTTTTCCCCTATTGCTTTCTTTAGTTATTTTGTCTACCATCATGCCAAAGAAGTCAGACTGATTGTCTTATTTTCATGAATTAACAAATTCCTTCATCAAAAACGTGCAACTAAAGGGACTTGCCTACATAACAAGAGAGGCTAACTGGGAGAACATGATCTAATCTAGCAGTTATGTCAACAGATCAATCTGCTCTTTTTACAAGGAAACCCATTAAGTCCATTGATGTTGCAAGGACTGTGTCATGGGGTAGAGTATTAAAAGATGCCATGGGAAAAGACATAGATAAAACATGAGAGAATTAGGATTCTCTGAACCTGATTTTTTTTAATCTCTATTTTGTCCTAGAAAACAGACAATATTATCAGACATATGTGTAGTTCTTCCTACAGAGAGAAAATGAAAAACAATGTTTCCTCTTATTTATTGATTCCAATCTCCAAAACAAGAATAATTATAGACATACATTTACCTGCTTAAATTCTCACTGCTCATTTTAATCCAGGCCTAAAAATCAGAAATAAAAAAGTGGCTAGAACAGACTGAACAGAAACATAAAAAACAAAATGATCAGTTGTATTACTCAAGCAGAATAATCGTATTCATCATTATGTGTATATAAATATATATACACATATATGTTACAATTTGTTTTGCAAATCAATCTGTTTTAATTTGTATATTTATATGTAACATCTGGAGTGAAATTTTAGCCAGGATGCTAATCTTAGCACAATTAAACTGCATGAATAAAAACAGCAAGAGAAATTAGAAGAAATGGTATAAAATGAGCAACTAGGTCACGAGGTACTTTTAAAAGCATCTCAAAAATCCAACTAGATTTCTGCCATTTGGATGACAGATATGCCTCTAACAAGTAGAAACAAAGAAGATGCCCATGGATTTGATAAATGGCTAAATAATGGCGGTACATAAATGTAATAAAGTAGTACCAAAATATAAAAAATGACAAACATGAAGAATTCAGAGAATCATGGGAAAACTTAAATGAACTGATGTAGAGTGAAATGAGTAAAACAGAATGATAACATATCTGATGACTACCCATGGAAATGGAAAGGATAACAACCTAAACTATGAAATTTGTGTAATTATGATGACATTGAAGAAGTGAGAAAATGTACCTCTCTTTCATCTTTGCAGAAACATGGGCCCCACGATGTAGAGTAGAGCATTGTATGTATCGTCAGACTTGGCTGATGTGTTAGTTTTGCTGAATTGCTCTTTTATCCATTTAGAAAAAATCTTGGTGATAAGCAGTGACTTTCTGAAGAGGAGAAAGGGAGTAATAAATTTGGAAATAAAGAAAATATAAATATTTATATATAAGTTGAAAAAAAATCTTAATAAAATGAAAAAGAAATGTGTCCTACATTGATCATCTATCCATACCCGTTGCTACCATTGTAGTTTAGTCCATTGTTACATTGGCCTGTACTACTGTAATAGCTTTCTAAGTAGTCTCCTCATACCTCTAGTCTCTCTCCAATCCATCCCACACTTCACTGAAACAGTAATTTGCCTCAAGCATCATTCTCATGATATCACTCTCCCACTCCAAAAATTTCAATGATTCTCCATTGCCTAATGAAGAAATTCCAAACACATTAGCCTAGCATTCAAAATTCTTCATCTCTATACCTAAGATAATCAGAATATATCACCATGAATAGGTTTACTTCCGTCATCTTCATAAAAAAATTAGACCACTATCCAGTCACTCAGTACAGGAAATCATCACATTCCATTGAGAAAATAGTTTAAAATTTTCCTATCCACAAGGCCATGGTCAACTTAACTACATAAAAAGGATATATAGTTTTAGTGAAGAGGCATCATTAGCAACTACTGCTAGAATTTACACTTTTCATCACTCAGATTATGTAGTTTCTTAGTTTGGCAAGTCAACCCTCCATTCAGTGAATGCTTTATAACTATTTTCTATGGTCAAAAATATAAAAAAAAATCATACAACAACCATCAAATCATCTTTGAAGTCAGTATCTGGGTTTATCAGCTCAAAAGTGAAGCAAATAATCGACCAAAACCTTAACCTTATAAACAACATGTTAGGTCTAGGGATTTTCTGGGTTCTAATGCTACCAGATTTTCTTTCTTTTGTTTGATAAATCCCCTAAACTTTCTAGGCCTTTGGGTACCTGGAAAAAATAATCATGGCACTTGTCCCCCACAAATATATCTAAGGATGTTACAAAAATATGTTCAATAATCAGACTATTTAGAGTATTCTGTACCATAGTACAAAGCAACCAGGTCATTTAAAGTACTGGTTTGCTATAGTCTAAGGTGATTCAACCTAGTGCCTAAGACGCCAGGTCAAGCAGTAGGTAAGAGTGCTTAAGACAAATCCAGCCTCAGATATCCACTAGCTGTCCAATCTAGTCTAGGCACTTAATCTCAGTTTCCTCATTTACACATGTGGGGATAATAATTGCATCTATCTTCCTTACCTGATAGGAGTATGAAATAACATGTATAATATGCTTTCCAAACCTTAAAGTTATATAATTTATTATTATTCAAAAATACATGGAAAACCAGGTTGGCCCTATCACTAGTCTAGATTTCAGATCCTCAAAGGATTATTCCAGAATTAGGTTTTTACCAATGACATCAGGATAAACTACAGCACCCAAGAGCAATTCCAGTCTGAATAAAGTCTTCTTAGAGTTTTCTGAATGTGGGAAGACAAAGAAGGAAAGCACCACAATAATGTAGAAAACCACAAATTAACATTATCTACGTTTTACTGTATTTTTATTTTGTCAAACATTTCCCATATATTTTAATCTGGTTGCTACTGAATTTGCCCACTGACTTCAAATGTGATACTTCTGCTCTAGAGTAGCATAAGCCCTCACCAGGGAGCAGCAGAGACACCTAGGAGTCTTTTTTCTTAGGAGGAGGCCCAAAACCAAACACCAGAGGCAATTTGAGCTGTATTAATGGATCTGTCAGTCCACTCTCACCACAATGCTATTTCCTACCCCCTCACCCACTGATTTTCTCCAAACGCTCTCTCTCCAACAGATGGAAAGTGAATTTGATCAAATCACCATGCACTTAGCTTTCTCTTATCTTGCTTCCATAAACAGAAACATGGCAGAGCCAGGGCCATCAGCTACCACTTGATTCAACTATTTCCTACAGCTCTGGCATCAGACAGAACATTTCAAGGGCATCTCGCCTGTGGAGCAAGAGTCACTGTCAACACTCCTACCCCTACTCTCTACAATCCCCTCTTCTCTCCTACTCTGACAGCTAAAATCCTTCCCATCTCACAGGGGCCAAGAACATGCATCATCCCCTTCCATAATTTCATTTTAAAGGCAGTTTCCTCCCTTCAAGACACTGAAACCAAGAACTGATCCCCTAAAAATCTTGATAAGGTAAATGATAATTTTGTGCATATATAAGTCTAGCAAATTAGCTTTATCTTGTCTTTATGGTGAGTCTATGCCTTCTGATCTTAAGTTCCCTCCAGAAATATGAATCAATTCACAGTATGTTCGAGCTAGAAGGAACTTCAGAGATCATCTAACTAAATATCCTCATTTTGTTGATGAAGGGAGTAGATCAAGAAAAATGGAGCAATTCACCCAAGGTTACATGGTCACATGAGGAGACATGAAATGCAGCAATCTTCCCCCTGCATCATTTTAATACAAAGAAAGTAAGATGGATGAATTGGAATGGATGGTAAAGAATAACTATTTCTGAAGCATTCATCTCAGTAAAAGGACAGGGACAGGGACAGGGTAGAGAACAAAACAAGGGGGGGTTGCAG